>JARCZZ010045535.1:0-27990 GCA_030323915.1 Brotogeris chrysoptera
GAGGTATTCCATACCACAGCACGTCATGCCCACTATATAAACTGGGGGCAGTTACCCAGAAGGGTTAGATCACTGCTGGGTCGGGCTGGGTATCAGTCAGCGGGTGGTAAGCAGTTGTGTTCTCTTCCCTTGTTATTTCCCTTATCATTATTATTATTGGTGGTAGCAGCAGTGGTTTGTGTCACCTCAGTTACTGGAATGTTCTTATCTCAACCTGTGGGAGTTACATTCTTTCGATTCTCCTCCCCATCCCCCCGGGGAGCTGGGGGAGGAAAGGGGGGAGTGAGCTAATGACTGTGTGGCTGATTTACGGCTGGGCTTGAACCACGACACTCCCACACCTATGCAGAGCTCACGAGAGAAGCAAGGACCAATTTGCTACATTGCCCTGGTTTCAGGTTTAAACTATGACATAGGTACAAATTGGAGCAACCCTAGAGCATGAAAATCCCCATTTCCCTATGTATCTAGTCCTCTACCACACTACTTGTACCTTTGTCTTTAAATTATTGGTGCACACAATTGGGGTTCAGAGATTTAGGGGCATTTGCTGGATTTTGATTTTCTAAAGCCTCAAGAGATTCCAGGAATCTCAATGTCATTGGCGTAAGCCTTGAGGCCACATGGAAACATGTGGATCTGTTTTTACCAAATTACATACAGTTACTTTATTCTTTTTCAAGAAAACTTACAACTAATCATATCCCCAAAACTTGTCTATCTAAAAAAGCTGGAAAAGTTGCTAATAAATATCAATGGTCCCAGTGACTTCGGCATTTTCTTTACCTTACAGTACTATAAGAAAAAGATACAAACACAGTTTTCCAGCAGCTTTTTGCTAAGCAATCAGGCAAGATGTGAAAATGGAGCCTGGTCATTTTGCACCACATACAACACTATTTATGTCAAAGGCATACTCATTTTTCATGAAACATGGAGTTTTCATGAAACAAAGCAGTAAAACTTACCACCACGGTTCCTGGTCTGAGATTTTGCCAAAGGACTTTGGCAGTGATTTCAGTTCATAACCACTTTAAAACTGTGCGAAATAGCCCAATAAGTGGGACTTGAAATACATCTCTCTCTCTCTGTTTTTATATACATATATATATAAAGCCAGACATTCAATTGCCAATGTCCTGCTGGAAGATGCAGTATCTGAAAAGAACCTAAAATGAGGCATATAGTCAGTTTAAAAGGATGTGAAATTCGTCTGACAGAAATATGCCAGAGGCTGATTACTGTATAAAAGTGATAACAGTAATTTAAAGAAAGTAACAGCATGCCTCAATTTTGGTAATTGGAGATGGCATCTCTAGTGGTGATTAAATAAGACAGGTTGGTTAGTACTTGTTAGTGAGTCCACACATGCATCTAACCTTAATCTTTCCTATTACACTATATAGTAACATGACAGTAATGCCACTCTGGGTAAAAGTTAACCCTCAGTCTCAGACTATAGTACAAACCTTAGCCCTCTTGCCAAACCACTTCAGCCCTCTCAGTGTGCTTTGAAACCCTCTGCAAACACAGCAGTAAATACCCTGTCCATATAAATTAAGGATCAGAAATTAACTTGTCTATGGAAATTGGAAATCCTAGCACTGAGATAGGACCGACTATCAACTCCTCATGAGTTTTCTTGAAGGGATAAATGATTGCATGTGATTTCAAGGGAGGAAAGGGACGCAAGACAAACACTGCCACTATCCTCAAGGTTTATTTTAAGCTCCTTTGAAACACAGTAAATCCTATACTGACTGAAGTAGGAGCATGGGCGAATCCCAATAAAAACACATTCAAAACTGAGGAAACATCTCAAGCTCAAACAAAAGCAAAAGTTTTGCCCCTTTGGTGCAAGAGGAGATGGTCATTAAACTGCCCAGCAGAGCTCCAAAAGATACTGAGATGAGTAAAACCTAAGGATGCAGTCTAGCTTCAGCACTACCTTTTCTGAGCAGCAGAAACCATTAACTGCACTCTCCCCCACGTTATCTATAGTTTGACAGAACTGATCTGAGCTTGTGTAATTTTTTAAGTTATTAAGACTGAAGACTTACATTTGGGTGCTAGCTTTCTCAAGGTGTCAGGGACCATTTCCAAAGATACTTTGGCATCTGAAGGTTAAGATACAAGTGTTTCAGATGTTCCAAGACAGCATCTAATACCCACAAGGCACTTAAACCTATAAACCTAAGACATCTCTCTCACTTCCCTATCCCTCCCAAAAACCACAGACCAAATGTTTAATATTTACCTAAGCCATCCCAGCTAAATAAAAAGGTGGGATTAGTACCTCAGTTGATCCCTGTGTTTTTCCTACGGCTAACTAGAGGATTTACTACCTCCTAAACAAGATTCTTCTTCTCCCTCCCCAACAGATGTCATCATTATTATTGTTGAGCAAGACAAGAGATTTCTCCTGCTGCTAAGAGACCATGCTTCTGAATTCCCATACCATTCCCTAAGCACGAACCCAGCATTATGAGTAGAGTGCATGAGTGGAAGTTTTGATTTCAATTGTTGGAAAGGATTAATCCCTGCCCAGGCAGCTGACTTCCAAAGCACAATAATTAAGTGGAACCACGGCATGAGATGAAGCATGAGGAAGAAAATTAGAGTATGCCATGCAAGGGTTGTTTTGTGCTGGAGCTGTCCCCACATGGGTTGGCACTCCATCACGCTTACTTTATGCAATGCTGTCAAGCATCTTTACTAATCCATTATCCTAGGATGAAGTGAGGAGAACACAGAGCCAATCTTATCTTTTTCCTGCGTAACTAATTGCAGAAGAGAGTGACTTGCTATTGTATGGGAATGGAGGTAGAGAGAGCCCACAGCAAGCAACGTAAGAAAATCAGACCGGAAAGTACATATAGACATCATTCTTCAGTGATAAAACTTGTGCCTTCTTTTGTAAAAGAAAAAAAAAAAAATCAGACATACAATTGAACAACCATAGAACATTTGAAAAAGAATAAAACTAGGTTACAACAAACACATGACAATAAAGATGGTAAAGTGGGAAGTCCTAATGAGCAAAGCACACATAAAACCCCACTGCTGTTAGGTAAGGCTTTGACTCAAGTCATTTGATAGGCAGAAAGTTTTGTCATGTCTAGTCAGACACAGAGCCCCAAACTATCAGTCACATTGCTCTGGTAAGAAGTCCCTTTACTTAAAATCTCCAAGAGCATCAAGGGAGGCTTATTTGTAAAAGGCATGAGTTCCTGCTCCCATCCTAGCTCATCCTAAAAGCCCTTTTCATGATCCAAAGCAAGAATACTTCCACTGTTTTGTAAACAGATAAGGTTATAATTTACCCCACTCCCCCCAGCCAACTCACTGTATAAGGATGTAATGGCTTGGATGGGGAAGGGGAAACACCACTAAACCCACTAAACCTTCATGCAGTCTCCAGATGAAAGATGGGACTGCTTAGCAAGGAAGTCTTCTTCCTGCAACATATTAAGTATGTGGCTGAATTAGTGCAACAGCCTCAAAGTTCCAAAGTGAATTTCCTTTAAATTTCTGTGCAACTTGGTTTTACATAATACAACTCTGGTATTATCAGGACTGAAAAGCTTGAATACTAAGACAGGATGCATATTTAAAGTATAGCTAAAAACCTCGCTCCCGAGATCCATTTTTTTTAGTGGAATAGTGTCAAGACATCAAATGACAGAGCAATTCATGGCAGCTAATGGTTATTAATTTCCCATGCTCTGAAATTAAAATTCCTACAAAGTTAGGTTTCCAAAACATGCTGTGCACACAGAACATTATCTGGAGTGCAAGTAAAAACCAGATACAGACCAACCTGTCAGTTGTACACTATGATGGCATAAGGACATGACAGTCACTGCTGCTGATGGGAATGCTGAAACATCCTGGAAGTCAGTGGGACTAGGTCCAGGCCAGGTATCCCTTCCCAGCAGAGACATGCACAAACTGCAACCTAGCCACCTCTAGCTGAGTTTCTACCCCTGTGCCCTGCCTGGCCTACACAGGAGAGGTAGGAAGCTGGCAGGCACATTTCCCTGTGCCTCCTCACCATGTTGTGGGGCAACCCCACTGAAGCCTGGATACAGACATCTCCATAGCTACCCTGCCCCAAAAGTAGTCCCACCTACCATCAAATTGCAAATTTGGAAAACTGAACCAAGCACTTGCCCATTCCACATTATTGAACAGAAGTATCAGTCTTACCCCTGGAATTATCATATCTTATGTTGATCTTGTATTTAAAACCAGTATCATTCTCCTTACTAGTCAAAGGGTGAGAAGAGGTCACACAAACCATTATCGACCTAAAAGCCAGATATTAATTTTGAAAGACTGCAATAGCTTTGTGATCTGCACACACACATAAAAAAAATCACCATCATTGCAGATGACGTCTTATATTCAGTGGCTTCTCTGTAAAATTAATTTACCTTTTCATTATTATTTACTGACTGTGCTTGTACTGCATTTGTATGGATTTTATCCATCAAATCTGGGGAAAAAACAGCCTCATAAAATCTAATAAAAAGATGGAGACAGTGAACAATCACTGGAGCCTGTATCTTGACTCTTAAGGCCACATCTTTGCATTTTTTATTATGTCCATTTCAGGGAAACAACAAACAAAAAAAAAAACACCAAAAAAAACATTATGGATGGAACAAATCAGAGCTGGTAACAGCATGGACACACTCTTTAGGGGCAGCAGTGCCAAAAAGCACAGCTGAAACAAAATCAATTAGACTTGAAGAGCTAGTTTGTCATCCAAACCAATATTAAAAATCCCAGAGATTTTTTAGCAGCTTCCTAGTCCAACTGCATATGCTCACACATGCCTGAGTCAACATCCATGTTTTGCAACACATAATCACCTACATCCATCCTGCAAGTGGTATCCCCCAGGGACCAGACTGGGACCAGGACTGTTCAATATCTTCATCAATGACATATTGGGATCAAGTGCTCTCTCAGCATGTTTGTGGACGACACCAAGCCAAGGGGTGCAGTGACACACCCAGGGGACAGAATGCTGTCCAGAAGAACATGGACAAGCTCAAGAATCGGGCCCACATGAACTTCATGATGTTCGACAAGACAAAGTGCAAAGTCCAGCATCTGGGTAAGGGCAACCCCAGTTTCAGCTGAAGCAGGTCCAGAGGTAGGCCATGAAGATGATCATGAGGGGTGTTACACCCTTCTGGGGACAGGCTAAGAAAGTTGGGGTTGGTAAGCCTCAAGAAGGCTCCAGGGAGATCTTCTTACAACCTTTCAGTATTTAAAAGGTGCTTTTAAGACAGACAGGGACAGAATGTTTAGTAGAACCTGCAGTAATAGGTCAAGAAGTAATGGTTTTAAGCTATCAGAGGGCAGATTCAGACTAGATACTATCAAGATTTTTTGAGGTTAACAAAACACTGAAACAGACTGGTCAGAGAGGTGGTAGATGCCCCACCCCTGGAAACACTCAAGATCAGGTTGAACAGGATGCTCTGAGCAACCTGATCTAGTTGAAGATACCCCTGCTCATTGCAGGGGAGTTGGACTAAGTGACCTTCAAACATCCCTTCCAAACCAAACCATTCTATGAAAACATATTATACCACAACTTCAATCAGAGCTTGCAGCCTAAGTTGAGGCACAATTGAATATAAAATCAGGCTACATTAGTGCTAGTACTGATTTTTTGTTTATCTAACAGTTACTTAATGTCCAGCATCCACAGAAGAAAAAAAAATCAGTAACTAAGAACCTCCTTCTAGGGTATTAGTACTAGTACCTTGGACAAGGCTTCATCCTGAAGTCCATTTTCACCTTAGCTGTGTCTTCAGGCTGTTCTTTCACCCTCTCCTTAAAGACCTTCATACTGCTTAAAATCCTTTCCCTTCCTACTTGCAGATCAGATAATATCTGAACCGTCCAATTCTTGAGAAGATCTAGTCAAAACAAAGATGAGCAGGAATACATCACATTTGCCAGCCTTGAGCTGAGAGCCTTCCGCAAGGCTTCTATCTTCTATTCAGATAAACACTAGGGGCCAAAGGGAAAGACCTAAATCTTAACCAGAAACCTTTATCAACTTGTTTAAGCAGTGCAGAGAACAAGGACATTTTTAAGTACCTTAAAGCTCACAGTAAAACATGAATTGGATTTTGGTTCGGGAGTTTCCAGAGCCAATGTCAAGTTTTTCATAACAAGTTTCCAAGGACTCTTGAGTATTTTCTTTATCCTCCATGTCAAGTGTGAGTTTCCTATAATGACAGCCTGCATGTTTAAGGTACTAGAGGCAGAGCAACTTAACAGGATACAGACAGAAGCCTCAGCTATACCAACTGTGCTCAAGGTAGAAAACAGTATCTAGGTTTCAACAATACGAAAAGAATTAATGATTTAAATTGGATTCCATTACCATCCAAAACCAACTACCTGGAGGGCTTTTTGTCCAAACCCTGTGAGGAACATACATGCTTTCTTAGGAGTCTGAAAGGGGGCCACGCCTTCTCTAAACTCAAAGGTCTTTCTCTAAATCTAAACAGAAATAGTACTTATGTCCTTAAATAAGAGTCAGTGCTCTATGTGCCCAGCAGTACAAACAAAAACGTCAAGCTCCAGCTGCTGCATGGATTTCTTGAGCTGCCTCTGCTGATCCAATTCAGCTGCAACATTTCCCAGATCTGTCAGGGGGAATTAAAAAAAAAAATACAGTACACAAAGCTTTCCAAAAGCAGTAGAAAGAAGAGAGTAACTTAACTGGCATTGAGCCAAGCTATACCTTCTATTCTAGCCCTTCTGCTATTAGTCATGTAGGCTAATGTATGACATCACTGCCCTGTAAAAATACTTCTCCAAAGTTAACACACATTTCAAATCACTTTAAGAATGCAGATCTCATACCTGCAACAAATCCATGATATGGTCCAGAACAGTCTATTAGCAGTCACCAATGCTCACACACCCTCCCTGAACACAACACTTTCAGAGATACATAAGAAGTCGAGGGATACACCATCAAAAACCTATCAAGTCTTGCCAGGAATGGAATCTAAGAACAAGCAAGATGACATTTTGCTTAGTAAAGACAAAAAAACACACGAGCAACTGCAGGATCAAAAAAAACCTCAACAGATCATTCACCTACAACTTCTCCACTCATGCAACAACTGAGTGACGCCTCTTCTCACAGCCACACAGATACACTCAACTTATGCAGTCCTTAGCACCACTTACACAGCTCATCTACATGTTTGCTTGATAATTACGTCCAAAATAAGGCAGATTTTGTTTTACAATGAGTTTAGTAGATGTTCTTCGTAAATCTGTTGAAGTCGCAGTTTCTGAAGTCACAAAACTCCATTTGGTCTGCGAATGGAGTTTCCTCAATGTCACTGTATTACCATATTGTCGTCATCCTTTTGACTTAAGCAGGGCTTTTCACCTTAAAAGCCAATTTTTCTCTAAGCAAGAAGCAAACATCAGTCCAGTATTTCTCCCAGATGTCACAGTACTGCTCCTATAATCATGTCCACCTAACAGGGCATCCAGGGGACACAGCTGAGACTTCAAAAACTACTGCAGCTCAATTACTGATCATCAGCTCCAAAAGCAGGAAGAAATAGAGGAACATCAGCCCACAAACCAACTATAAAGGTTCTCTTCAGAATCATATATTTAAGACTTCATCAAACCAATTTCTATTCCATCTACAGAGGAATACATCACAATGTATACCTTAGAAGAAATATTCTATATACACACCTATTTACATGTAATAAGTTTTATTATTACTATTAAGTAGATATACTTCAGTTCAAAGCTGAACTAGATTCACATTAAGCAAAAAAACACCAAACCTTTGTCTCGCTTGTCTTACCACTCTAACCCTTTTAACATAAAAAAAAAATTTGTTCTTAAAAGGCCATGCTAAACCTGAGAACATTTCTCCAAGAGCCCCTTCCCAATGTGTTTCTTCCATGGTTAGATACCTCCAACAGGCTCCACAACCAGATTTCCAATATAAGTCATGATATGCTACATGTCTATATAATATTCAACGAATAAATATATATTGGTCTTTGTGTAAGCGCACAGACTGCAGGATAACAGATCAGGAACCTTTTTCTGTGAGACACGTTCTAACAGATTGTTAAACTTTATCATCAGCTATGGAACAGGTTGGGGGGTTTTTCTGCATTAAATTGAAAGTATCTTTGGTACTTAAGATACTTAAAAATGAATTCAATTTGTTACAAGTTTAGAAGCTCACAGTTGTTTTCCAGTAAATTACAGATTCATTAGTTGACTCTAGCTGATGTGACTTCAAGTTGTAATTTCAAGTTCAGTCTGCATGATGAGACATTCCTTCTCTAAAAAGGAAGGACACTAAGCCATGTATGTTCCCTACTGTCCAAGGAAGGGGGGGGGAAGGGAAACAAGTCAGGTTAGAAATCCAGTAACAGCTCAACAACAATCGCTCCTTTAGTCACAATAACTTAAGCTGCCATGACCCTAATTTCCAGTTTTCAGGAAGTAGAACTGGTTTATTTATACACATTTAGAGAAGAGTATAAACACCACACAAGACTCATTAGAAATATAGAATTTATTTCTCTTTACATTCAGACTATATTGCAGATTTGAATATGCCACACTTGTATCACAGGTGACTTATGGATCCTACGTTTATAGTTGTGATAGCTATTTCTAGCCCAGATCAACACAAAATGTGTTTCTGGAGTGGCTCTCTTGAGAACTTTAAGCCATTAGCAGCCATTTTTGCTGAAGGGTAATCTTGAAAACCCACCTCAAAAATTCATCTCTCATAGCCTTTGTTAAATAGCTGCTTGTGGTATCTCAACTCTACAGCTCCAGATCTCAAGAAAGCAATTTTGACAGTAGCAGCGATCAGGGAGAATGAGGACTTGCCCCTTTTCTTCCCTCCCTCAGGCAGCAGTTCTCAATAAAGGCAATACCATGTTGTAAGGCCACCACAATCTCCATGGTCCATAAACTCTGCTTTTGGCAGGTCAGCTCCTTTCCCACCTTTTAGGGTCTGCAGCCCTTGCTTCCCTCCCCACCTTGCACAACCAGGTGCAAGGCAATCAAAAAAGTCAATATTACAGTTCTGACAACATCCTAAAACATGTTAATTCAGTCATCTACAACTAGAAGTCTGTGAGCAACAGGAAAACGCAAAATTTTGTTATGTTTCAACCTTAAAAGTACCATGAGCAAGAGGCATCTTCACAACCAAGAGTCCCAACAGCATCTGTTCAACGTATTTCCCTTCACCTTACAAGCTCAGAAAAACTGATGCTTTATAACTTTTGTCTCAAGTTCCCACACATTCAGCTTAAGAACACCAGGAGCTGCAGTGCATTATCACATAAAGAAGGGCAGGAGAGTAAGAAGGGTGAAAAGGGAGGGAGTGGCACAGACACTGTCCTTGGCAGGCTCTGCACCAGCCATACAGAGAATATGCATATAGGTGATGACAGATTTTGTTTCTCCAGTTTGTGTTTTGTTTGTTTTGTTTGTTGTTTTTTTTTGTTTGGTTGGGTTTTTTTGGTTTTTTGGGGTTTTTTTTGTTTGTTTGTTTGTTTTTTTTTGGTGGGTTTTGTTTGTTTTTAATTAGAAAACACTATTCCTGCTAAGGCTGGTTGTGCAAAATTAGTTTTCAAGAACCACCATTCAGTCTGATTCTGTTCCTGCAGACAGGTTTCCTACTGATCCATTTCTCACTAGCATCTTGCTGAAGTTTTTCTGCTGTTCTTCCTTGAAAGTATCTTTGACTTTTGCTCGTTTCAGCCCTCCGTCCCTGGAACAGAGCAAGAGAAAAAAGTAACCAGTCATGATTATTACCACTGTTGTTATCAAGTTCAATATTATCTGAAGCCAACTCTCGACTCATAACCTAGATTAGTAAAAAGGCTTTCTTCAGAACTTCTAGAACATCCAAGTTAAGCATGTTGATTAAAACATTTACCTAAAGCCATAATGCTTATTCAGTCCAAATTTTGAGGTTAGCCCAATTAAAGAACGTTTATAACAGTTTGGTGAGGATTTTCATGGTAGGTGCAAACTGGGATGCTATTTCCCTAGACTGTAGAGGCAGTCAATCTTGTGCAACACTATGGTTGTTTCTTGCCTTACTTCACTCAGAGGGTTTGTGGATTCTCTTCATCAGAATCTTGCTCTCAAGTTCTCTTCATACGGTCCTATGAAATCTAGGCATTATACTGCTACTTACTGAGGTAGGACATGAAAAAGTCCAAGCAGAAAGCCAAGCCCTGTGTTTTATATTTTGTGGTCTGTCAGTTTTGCAGAATAACTTCACTTCTGCTCCTTAATCTTCTCAACATGAGGAACAACTGTGAAGGAGCCCTCTTTGAAAGTACAAAGCCTTTAGGTTAAACTCACTGCGTAACAGCTACATGCCCCAAAGACTTCATACATCTTTATTTTTACTTTCACATACACACATGTGAAGTTACTCCTTTGTTTTCTTCTGAGTGGAATAAAGTTATATTGAATGCTATCTGTCACAAAGCTAAGGGAGGAAGCCCTTCTCAATCAAACACATAGTCCATGAACTCTAACAAGGATGGCATCACTCACCAGGGAAGTTCAGTCAGTCCTCCTTGGCGAGCAATGGCTGACCTCACTCTGTTGGCAAACTGAACAGCATCTTCACTTTCCTTCAAAGGTCATAAATTCAACATGATCAAAGCAGATAGAAGTGAATTGAAACAGACTTCCACAGCACTTATCATTTGCTGCCTCATCAAATTAGCTCACCGCCAAATGATCCTTCCCTTATCATGCCAACACAATCTGATGTTCTAATGCGATAACGATTTAGCACATTTTTCCCCTAAAGTGTTTAAATTAAAGGCAAATTTTGCTCCAACAGGATGGAACATTAAAAGCACTGCTACTGTGAACAGCACTACATTTACTGCTCTCCTTTGCATATTTGATGCACTGCTGATGGTGCTAAGCCACACCAGGAAAAGCTAGTCCAATCACACAAAGTTAACACTAGCAGAAGTCCAGTATAAAACTCTGATTTGGAAACACAGGGTAGGTAGGGGTTTGGGGGAAAAGGAGAGGCACTTGCAGACATGGTCAGGTTCTTAAATAGTGGTCAGTCAACCAGATGCTAGATTACCTGTCTAACCATTGGTGGCATGTACCACACATTGCATACAATGGCCCAGCTGGTCATCATTCGCAGCAGATAGCTCACGATGTTATATTTGCTGCTGTTCCAGAATGCATCTCCAAACTGAGGATCATACTGTAAGGAATCACAAAAAACATGATAAAACCCTTTTGTCCCAGACCTGAGGTGGATGCTTTCAGCCACATGCTAGAGTAAACTGACAACTGATCTGTTTGTTCAGAATGGGGCTTTAGAACAATAAACCTGTGCTTATTAGTGCTGCTTGTGATTACATGACAGAACCAGGAGCACATGTTACCCTAACAGCCAAAAGAGCTAAGTCTGCTTCAAGCTGCATGCTTCTATTCAGCACTGGCAAGGATTCGCCAGAATTCCCTTCCTCCCACCTTTCTGAAGGAAGAGGCTGAGCCCACCAGGTCCTACCAACCATGTTCTATAGGCTGAAGGACTTGCACTTCCATTTCAGCCACTTCTACTCTACAAGTCTTCCACAGCATGCAGCCTATTCCCAAAGCCACTGTTCTTTCATTAGCAGCTGTACCAAGACAGCTTCCTACCACCCCGACAAAAGCAGATCCCAAACTGAAATTTGGCTGACAGCTATTTCCACTTACTTTGATTGCAACAGGATAGATTGTCCCTCCTATTTCAAAGCTCCCCTTCTTGAACATCATCACAGAAGTATTGTTTATGCAGGTGCCTGTCCAGAAAAGAAACTGGAGTCATTACTTCACACAACCTATGACATTTTGATAGCAAAGCTTCATCAATGAGCAGGCCTTAGACTCACTGAGGAAGAAGTGCAGACCCTTTATGGGTATGTTAAGCATCTCTCCCCTGCTTGCTTTTATTCTTTGTCTTGTGACTGACTGAATGAAGTCAGAACATGTACAGAAAAAAGCACAGAGCCGAGGTTAGATCTGTAGGACACTGAATTGATATTCAAGGGGTAAAAGAACCAATCTTCCCATTCTCCAACCAAAGCTTCTGCCAGGAGACCCAACAACCTGGAACAGTACCGTGTTGTCATTGTGTAACCTCATATTCAAGATGAAAAATAGGAATGCCCTAATAAAATCTAAGCCAGAGGTGAAGATACATTTGAGCAACAGAAGCTATGAAAAGAGAGCAGGCATAACATCTACACTGAACAGAGATAAGGAACATTTCAGCTTCTTACCTTCTGGAAAAATTAATATTGGGAGCTTATTTTTATCCGCCACATGCTCCCTGAGTCTGTGGAAGCAAAAGGAAAGATTAAAACAGTTCTTTTCCACTATTCTTTCCCCAGGCAGATGCATTAAAAATATCTTTACATAGAAGACATTTGTTTAAAACCAAAATCTTTTACTGGACAGTAATTTGTACATATTTTTGTGTTTCTAATAAACATGAAGCTTTGTGCAAGCCATTCCTTAGGTCCCTAGCAGATTACACTGAGGCAGCATCCTGCTGTCTTCCCTCCAAGTTATTTTACTAATGCCTGTCAGGGAAAATCACAAATGTATGCCACTAGGACAGTCCAATTAACTCTGATCAACTCAACCTGCAATAAATTGCCTACATAAGAAAAAAAGTCTTGTATGGAGAGCCTGGGCGCATCACTGCACCTAACAGCAGATTTCTTAAAAAGGACTCCTAAATGCCTACAGCTCACACTACTTGAATAATACTCAGATGACTTGGCAAAGCTGTCCTGCTGAGCAGAGGCTAGTAAGGTGATGAAGAAGCTAACCTGCCAGAATTAACCTAAAAGTTCTTTAAAAATTCAGAAGAATTTCAGTCACTGTGCTACACTGTTCATGGGTATGCCTTTAGTGACACTCTGTAGTAAATTGCCCTTGTAAGCTGTTCAGTTTTATAACTAGATGCATTTTTGCCCCCCCAAAAAAAAAGCAATGTTTGTTATTTGTAGTGGCTCACAGTTTCAAATGAAGTCAAGATAAAAGGTGGGCTTTGACACAAACTATCAGTATTTCTCTTCAAGAGAAAGTCACAGAATTTTAATTATCTTCACATCCTTTCAAAATGTATATCTGAATACATCAGACATCAGTTATTAAGCTGATGGCTACCCAAATGATATTGGTTTTGAGTCTGCATGGCTTTTGGTCTGAACCATTTCATCCTGTATAACCTTTTCAAGCCTTCATTGGTGAGCTGGGAACCTGGCATTTTGACCAGTCTATTATACCAAAGGCCACACAGGCAAGCATATTCTGAATGATCCAGTTTGCTGCATACCACCCCTCCAACTCACTTCAATAACTGCTGTTGAGCTACTAGTATACTGATTCCTTCCAATCCTATCTACATCTACCAATTTGCAATACTCTGCATCACTCCAGCCTACAGTAATGTGGCATTACAAACAACCTGTATCTTTGTAATTAGTATTTATAAGCAGCAGCCATTATTTAGAATAAGACAACTTATATATGGCTCTTGCTAAAAGAATATGCTTTTGCAAGTGAGTCTTTTGCCCTCTTGAGATCCCAAGGGTACAAGTTCCCATTTCCATTTGCAACCTCATTAGCTTCTTGGCTTAGGTCTTACCGAAGATTTAATTCCTCATCTGGGTCTTTGATTAGCCAAAGACTCTTCGGGGATTACACATCCAGATAAGGCTTCTAAAGTACCGGTAGGTACCGGAGTTATACTAGCACCGCAATCCCCAGCTCCAATCCACACCTCACCTTTTCGTCACTAGATGGCGGTCTTTAACTTCAGAGCGTTCAAACCAGACATGAGGACAGGCCTTGGCTGTGGCCCTCTGAATAATTCCCACTAGCCCACCATGAACCTGGCCAACCTGCAAGCCAAATAAGGCACGTTAGTATGCAAGGCACCAGAAAAACAGAACTTCATCGCCTTCATGCCCCTCAAAAAAAACCCAAAGAAACACACTGCAAACCAGGATTGGGCAGCGCCCATAAAGTTACTGAAATGCATTCACTTGGAAGGATCTAGGCACGTGCATGGAAGCCTGAACTCAAGTATTCCATCAGATGAAGAGCCTAGCATTGACACTGCCAGGAATTTATGGTATTGGTAGATCAATTTCAACATAACATACTTTTCCCCACTGACTAGTGTTGAAGTTAGCATCTCTACTGTGAAAGTTCAGTAATGAACTCCACAACCAATACCCCACAATCTTTCTCTTTCCTGGTTTCTCTCCCTCTGCTGTGGTGACCATGGGTCTCCTCATACCATTGCATAGCATCCATCAGTTGTCAAAATGATGGCATCTATTGGTGATGTGTGGTTGGCAACACAAATTCCTCCTTTCTGAGGTTTGTTTTCCCTGCAATTACATACATTTTTGTTAGACTACCAGTGTGCTAAACACTACATTACAAACACAACAGTTCCATAAAGCTGTGAGGCAAGTCAATGCTTAGTGTGACATTAACCTACACATCAGGGAAGAACTGCCCCACTTCAAATGGGATACTCACACATACAGAAGTATACATACACTTTTGCCATCACAAGGACAGCTCACTCACTTGTTATGGTAATGTACAGTACCAGACAGAGCTCTGATAAGGATGCGGGAGCACGTGAGGTGGACCATTTCACTCAGATAGTTTTTCACACTGAAAGAAATCACAGTCATCTGGAGCATCCTGTAAAGCAGCTAGACACACAATATTCTCCAATCTATTCAACACAACTCAGGGCTGAAGTTTTCCCAGTACTCTGGAGAAGAAGGTTTTTCCCAGCTCTACTACTCATTCGCTACAGCAGCTCAGCCAAGACATGCCGTACCAGTGGTCTCACTTACCTGGGCAAGGCTATCATCTCCTCACTGTGTATATTTTATCCCAGCACTGTTATCTCCCCTACAGTGCTCTCTTTGAGTGCCTCTTGACAGCAAGAGGAGCCCCATCAGAAACCACCAAACTCAGCGCCAAGCCTGGCAAGAAATCAGCCTCAGCCCAAATTCAAAATGTCACTAAAAGCAAGGCCACAAGCTTGTGGGCAGACTATCAGTAGTCTATGACTTGCAAAATCTGTCCAGCCCTAATCTTGAGCTGTTTGCAGTGATGCAACTTGGCAAGTCTGCCTCACATACCACACACAGCACCTACCTGCTGTTAGGCAGCTGTCCTACCATCGTTGTCCCCACGATCATGGAGGTAATCCCAATGGCAGCAAGGGTAATGCTAGAGACAAAATAGACATTACATCAAGATAAGTAGTTTTGTTCATTTTAATATCACTTTGATTTTAAAATGGAAAGGGATTGCAGGAATTCAGTTATTCCTCAGTTCTTTTTAACCCAGTAGTTCCCTGGCATTGCTTAAGAATTCCTTGACATTGCTCAAAATCATGGTCTAGCAGAGGTAGCAGATTCAGACAGCCCAATTGCTGTCAGTGAGTTTTAGAGATCACCCAACATACACTTAGGTTGCCAATACACACGACTTAGGGAAGAATTCACAGAAAAGATGACCATTCGCCTTACTCTCCAAAGTAGACAGCGAAATAAAAGTGTTCTGAATAGCTTCTTGACCATTCGAAGGAGAGTTTAAGTGGGTTCATCATCTGTATCTGCTAATGCTGCTTTGGGGTTAAAAAAGCTTGGGAAATGTCATCTCAGAAAACACAAACTTAGCTGTTCCCAGACTGGCAAAATTCCTCAGCACCCACGAGCTTACCGCAGGGGCAGCAGGAAGCAGTATCTCACTATAACCCCAATGACCCACACAATAGTTAGCCTCAGGCTGATGTAGTGGAAGTTGACATTAGTCCTTGTTAGGAGATTCCAGGAAACCAGCTCTTCAGAGGAAAATCTTTGGGTGACTTCATCCTCCACAATGGCCTCAAACCCTTTTCTGCAGAAGTAGAATATGTCAGAGAATTCAAAGACCACTCGATGCGGATGCACAATTTCTTTCTCCATAGGCGTTTCATCTCTTTCAATGATACCTTGGGAAGGAAAGAGTAAATATATAAGGAAAACATTCTATACAGTAACCGTAATCCTCCAAATCACCTGCCATTCCGCATTATTCAAGGAGACAAAATTACTCTCAGAGCCCCTCCTATGATAACAAGACCAGATGGGTAATTGAACACAGAATAGTCTTCAACAGGCCAAATCTAGCCCTTCTTCCCCACATGAACACCTTGTGCAGCAAATATACAAAGTTATGTTGCCCGCTGAAGATGTAGCAAGCAGCAAAGCCTTTCCCACCATCTGACAAGTCCTCAACTCCACATCTTTATCCAAGACCATCTTATGCTTCCAAAGGAAACCAAGCAAACCCTTGCCCTTTTTACTCCCTTCCAGTGCTCTGTGTATTTAAGGGCATTCAGTCTTTCCCATGGAGGCTTCCCTGTTCCCTAGCCCCATCTCTTGCCAGAGAACAAGATCTGTTGTGGGACAACAGATAGATCTGGCTTCCCACAGCCACATTCAGCTGAGATATGCTCTACTGCCACCTGCCAAACCCCCAGGCTGCAACAGCTATCTCACATCTGCACATGGACTAGCTCTGAACCAAATACACCTCCCTTCCTTCACAGCACAAGCCTCTTCTGTAAGCACAGACAAGACCACAGTAATTTGTTTTATTTCAAATCAAACATTCCAGCACACACAACATCAAAGAAAGTCCTGCCTAGTGGTCCCTTGATATAATTTAGTTTGGCACTAACAGTTGTGTTTCAGTTGAAGTCTGCCCATATAAGCCTGGCAATAGGAAAGAAACCTGGAGAGTTCAGAATTGCACAAGTACTCCCTCTTCTCCCTTTTTGCTCTTTATACTTATGGTCTGATAAGAATGAATTTCTAAGAGCTTTCAAAGGCAAGAACAAATTGTCTAAGCTAAATATAAAGAGCAAGTACCTGCTTTCCAGTAATCAAGTCTGGTTCTAGAAACTGATGACTGAAGAAATCTAGAGTAACATTTAAACAGAACAATCATCCCTTGAGACAGACAACTAGGATTACAAAGATACAAATTCAGGTTGCCACTCTATCAGACACTCCCTGGCAAATTGCATAATCTGTGCTTCCATGTTGAGATGAAAAAACAGGAAAGAAGGAAGCACCCAACCGCTTCAAGCTACTAGGCATTTCCTACAAAAACACATCACGCAATGTGCAAATCTGCATCCCAGGGAATGTAAGCCAGCAGAAACATTCTGTGAACATATTGGCTGTGCAAATCATATGCAACATTATAAATGACATGGAAAATCTTTGTATCACATTGTAGCATACATATGGAGCAACGCAAGACGGTCCAAGATACAACTCCCACAAATCACTGAAGTAAACACTAAAGAACAACATGCAAGAGATGCCACACTACAACAAAATCTGTTAGCACCTTCAGCTCTGAACTTGACAGCCACAACTAGCAGCTCCAGCAGCAATCTCAGTGCATTGTCCTATCACTAGCCTATAAATATAAATCATTAATATGGCACACCCAAACACCCACATGCCTTTTGGGATCTAAATTATACAAACATGCATCACATCAAAAATTTAGCAGGATGACGTACACTTGTGTTGTATTTTAAACCCAAACCAGAGTTCTAGTTTGTGGTTCCATTTTTCTCCTTCAGTCCCTTAAATCTCTACGTCGTGAAACATCCAGGACTGCAGGTGAATCAGCCCAACCTGTCTGCTCCAGGTTGCTCACGGGGTAGGAGACTGGTCATAGCCAAAACACACACCAGGGGAACTCTCCAGCACCCATCACACAGGTACAGAAGTACTGTACTCTCTCTAGTTCCCAGGAATACTGGGAATCCTTTCTCCACATCCAGCCCCCCATTCAGAATCAACCAAGCAGTTAGCTCCCTTGGGTCTTACTTCTTGGTTGAAACCAGCCCAGGGCTCAAGTTTAACACACTGCTGGCACAACCAATAACATGGCTCTAATGCCTTGCTTCAGCAGCCTGTGCTGCTGCTGTCACGCAACATCCCCATGCACAAGCTGACTTTCAGACCTGGGACAAGCTACTCTGAGAGCCAAAATCTCAGCAGCACCTGAAGGGATTATGAATAGAATTAACACACGCTGCTAGCGTGATATACTTAGCCTTCTTATAATCAGAAGTAACATTTAATGGCCTTTAATCCCTTGGCCATAAGCAGAGCTGAGCTTGCCAAAGACAGATGAAAGGAGACCAGCAGGAGTACATTATGCAGGAGTACAGCAAACATCACTCAAACAAAAAAACCTGCAGCCACTACTCTACTCAGTGTCACAGCACAAGCCCCAAGCCTTAAAGCTCACACACTCTAGTCAGCTAAAGCATATCAGGCTCAAATTTTATGCTACCTACTTACAACCACACTATTTGCATAAGCTTTTCTTTTAGTGGATATCACCTTCAGAACTCTGACCTAACAGCATTTTTGTGGCTTTTAAACCCACCAACTTGAAGAGAACTGCCTTTTTACACAGCCAACATCCACACTGACAGCTGAAACCTGGTTATTTTGCTGCAAGGAGATACACTTCTAGCCTCCAAGTACCTGCTCAGCCAACAGCTACCTACCTTTGGACTTGGCACATAAAACCACCACCCTCTAACACCAAGGGACCTTAAGGTGACAGTACCAGGTAATTTCCACATAGCAACTACACCAGCCAACATTTTTCTTGGAACTATTCCTTATCACACCTCCAACACAGGGGCAGTAGCTGCATTTCTGCCAAGAGATGTGAAATACACTGGATTTGGTACTGCAGAGAAAGGTAGTGCCTCCTCGGTCATGCCCTCTTATCTTTCACATTGAGAGACACTGGATTTTAAGGCCTTTCAGAAGGACCATTTTTGATCTGTCTGGGAACTAGAAAAATTGCATAATGCAATCCTCCCTACTATACTGACCTACCTCCTAGTGAGGACTTGGTGGTGAGGAAAGTCTGAAGAGGTGCTACCCATTCCCCTTCAGCATATGGGTAACATACACACAGACACTTACATGCACCCTGTTTTAATCACTACTCCATAATTCATTATCACCAGGAATTTCTTCTCCCTCAGTAAATACTGTAAAACACAACTGGGCCTCTCCACCTGCTCTCATTCTGTCACCTCAGGGGATGCCAACTTAGATACCGCACTTTTAGGTCTACACCTGCCCTGGCCCTCAAGTACTTTCATCCACATACAGGAATCCAGACTCCTAATCACAAGTCAGTCCTACGCTTAAGAAGCTCCCAAAAGCAATACACGGAGCGTAACTTGGCACGGCTGACTTCAAATCTCCCCCACTCTTCATGTCTTCTCAAGTAAGGAAGAGAAAAAAGGAACAGCTTACTGCAGGAAGTCATCTACAGGGAAGAAAGATTTTTATTTTTAATTTCAAATACGAAAAAGATATTAAAAATGTACTTCACGACACCACTGCAATTGTGTATCTTCATCCATAGGATCGTTTCAACACAGCCTGCATGCAATAATCTATATAAATGACCTCAGATCATTTTTACTAACTAGCACTAATGCTTCAGACAGCTGACTGCACTCAGACTGATCTAAGTTCTGAACTACAGCCCATATTAGCACTATACACCCACTCTGTCACACCTACAGGGGGAATAGGCACTTGTGGTTTTATGGAAAGATGGCTAACAGAACATAATCTACTAGTTGTGTCACTTTACCTTTCTTTTCTAGAGAAGAAAAAGCTACATGCCAGAATGATCAGATGTCCAGAATGATCAGATGTCTAAGACGACAAAAGCTCCTACTGTGCACTTAAAGCAGTACATCTGGATCTCTTGCCCACTCACTGACCCATGACATGATGGGATACTATCACCTTACAGGAAGAAAAAGGATATCTTGCTGCATCCCTGACCACCTGTGAAACAGACAGCAGGGCACTGACATTATTTGGAAGGATCACTTGCCTTACCTCCTCCCCACCCCCCAAAAGAATGAACCCAAACCCAAAACTTTCAGGACACTTATGAGGAATACTTTGAAAGCCACTCTGAAGTCAGTAATTAAATAAGACAAACTTTTACCTGTTTCAAAAGCTGCTGTGCAGTACCTCCAGTTTATTATTACACAGGCTAACTGACAGTAGTATGCACTACCATTGGAGCCTGTTTCATGCCTGGCCTGCAGATAGTGCAATACCAGTGTTTGCAGTATTGATAAGGATACTCCTCTGGAGATGAAAGGCATACAACCAGTTCAGTCCCTATTACTGCATCATGTTTGCATGAGCTACTTTGTAGAATCAGGTAACAATTGACTTGCCTAGTAACTGGCAAGGTGGTCCTGCTTCCAGCTGTGCTGCCTAATGAAACAGCACATGGAAAATGCTGACACTGCTGTCAAATACTGTCAAGAAATAAACAAATCAATAGCAACAGCAAGGCAGTCAGGAATCAGGGGATAACCAAGCATTAGCTGGAATGCCTTGCTCAGCATCCTCATATTTCCTGGGCAAATTCAAGACTGCTGTCACTGCACCTACTGCTCCCAACTCTTACAGCCAACTCTGACCTAGTACAGCCAAGCACAACACGCACAGTATGGGTTAGGATACAGTAAAACAACTAATTTCAAAATTAGGCTAAAGGAAGAAACATGAAGCAACTCTTCAGCTGTTCTACAAATGCTGAGTGCAAGAAGTTTGCTTGGCAAACACTAAGGTAACTCCAGCAGGCAAAAGATAAACAGCAGACAACTGAAAAAAAGGGAACCAGTGTAACACCACATAATTCCATCCAACAGTCCTACAACAGAAAAATCATTGAGCTTGAGAAAGAAAAGTGCTGTCCACGAAACATTCAGATGTTCCCAGACATTAAGTGCACTGAGATGCAGCTAGGACTGAGATAGCTGGCCAGCAGCACTGCAAGCAGCAGCCTGAAGAGTTCGAACAAAAATCCAAGCTTGTATCGTAACTGCAAAAATTCCCTCAACTGAAGACAGCCTCCATCTTAAGCTCTACTTTGTTTTGTTAAACTTCATGTTATTTCATACCCTTCATTTCCTCATCCCTTGATTTTTCAAACATTCAGCACAAGCCAGTAAAAGAAATGTATCATTCTGCAGGAGCGGTTCTGGTGCCAGTAGCATTGCAAAACAATTAAATGCAAGAAATAGCTTTTCCAGTTCTCTCAGGTACACACCTAACTTCATTTGAAAAGGGTTCAGTGCTACTTTAGAAAATTAATCTTATCAATATGACTTTACCCCAAGCTCTCACCATTAGTAGCAGAAGTCTTTATCTGTGGCTGTGGCTTTTTGACACCTTTTTCTATCCGTATAGTTGCCCACTGTTGAAGAGAAAGAAAACATTAATTTCACAAATGCTGTATTCACTTAAGATAAAAGCCACTCGAAAAAGCAGCAGTTAATCATAGACAGGTTGTGATTTTCAAAGAGTATCTTCACCAGGCAATCATCACCTATCTTCCTCAGCTGGGTCCACACACAGTTCCTCCAAAGAAACACTGCCCCAGTGTACTTAATTAAAAGGAACCTCAGTGCCAGTCAGTCCTTCCCAACTGCTTGCATTCTTCAGAACTGACTATGCTCCACAGATGTTTCAGTTCCTGTTCAGATACACAGCCACCAAGAGCCTGAGAGGCCTCTGCCAGCCTTGCTACTTGCACACCAGCCACCAACTCATGGATGCATGGGAAGTTCCAGGAGATGAGCAAGACACCAGCCCCTGAGCACAACAGCACACATTCACAGAGCCAACAGATGCATCACAAATCAGCAAAAAAAGAAAAACAAAACAGCATTTGCAGTCATAGGAAGTCTCATTTAAAATAGGATTGCCCCAATATTTTTCCAAGCTGAGCAAAACTGAAATTTCCCTTACACTGCAGCTGCTCATTTCTTAGCATTTTAAAGCTCTGATCAGCAGAAACACAGGACAAATCACCACCTCTAGTGTACAGCTGCAGAGAGCCCCTTCTCCTGTCCTTGGGAAGGGCTGCCAACTCACTGGGGTTAACCTGCTCTTTTCTAGTAGGTGGGCTGGAAGAGGGAGATTGAAATAGGTGATAAAGTAAGCTCTGTTCTCCAAGGAGCGTCCAAGCTTCTCAGTAGCTACGCTCACTGCAAACCCCGGTGGTAGGGCCACACAGGCATCAGGACACTTCCTCTCATCTCCAGCCCTGATGCAGCAGGAGCCAGTTTAACCTGTTCTTGGGCCAAATGGCTTTCTTGACCTTCAGCTGACTCAGCTCCACACACTGCTTTTAAATAAGTCTTTCCACCTTCTACATCAGGCTTCCTTTTTATTGGGTTAAAAATTACAACCCCTTTGCCACCCCAAAGCCTGACCATGACAACAGAGTAGCCCTTCTGACATGGATCCTTCCTTTCCCCATGTGGCAGCTTTGAGAAGGGATAGAAAGCTCAGCCAGAGGACTGACTTTGCGGCTCCTCATTCTGAGCATTAATTCCTCACCCATGAGACTCAATACTATTTCTAGGAATACTGTTATAATAGGTGTGTTTCCAAGACAGGTGACCTGGCTGAAATGAGCTCACATCCAAAGACCAGGATATTACCCCGTTCAAACATGAACAACTTCAGCAGTATCAAAGGCATGCTTTGTTTTAACAGCATACAGATGGTCCCCACTGGTCTGCACAGGAAAGGACCCAGATCAACACTAAACCACGTAGTTTCTGTCTCTCCTCTCCAACAGAGCTGTGGGGCATTTGAGAACACAATTATCTTTTGAAAGGTCAGTATCCTGTCTCATAGCATTACCTCCACTACATAACTCCCCAGCAGCTAGGACTGCTTACTGTTTCAGGTCTTGCTTAATCCCAGCCTACCCTGCCAAAATATTCACTTGGGGCTGTTTTCAGTTCTGCTGCTGCTAAGGCAACAGCTGTTCCAGGAGCTAATTTTACCTGCAGGAGTAACTCAGTACTTTGTGGCTACACATCATCCTCAGCAGTGCTTTGGCCATGAAAGTTCTGGGAAACACCCAAACAAAACATTGCTCAAGAAAGCAACTATTCACAATACTTCAATTTCTACATTTCTTCTACTGAATGGATTTGGGGGTATAGGCAGACCAACAAATGCATTACACAATCATTCTCTGACCAGACTTGAGCCACTGTATTCAATGAATTAAAATCTCCACCAGCTGATAAGTCACTTATTACACAGAAGAGCAAGAACATACTTGGCTGTGGTCTCAGCCATAGATACACTAGCTGAGAAAATAAGTTTCCATCTTCCAAATCCTCTCAAACTGGTAATCAAAACCAGCACTGCCACCTTTTGCTTTGCAAAACCTGGAATAACAATTTCTGTTTGGTGCTCACAAAATGCATAAAACACTCCCTACACAATGCTCTTGCTGCAGAAATCCTGCAGTTACAAGTTCACATTAGACAATGTCAAAAAGTTTGAGCCTCAGTACAAGCCATGAAGACACAAGCTATTGCAACATGCCTTTGTAATGTCTCAAAGGATTGCAAATCCTACTATACTGTAGTATCTTGACATTTTTTCTATGCAAAGGAGGCAGTGAACTCCTCCAAAAGGAGAAACTGTAGAATCACGTAACCCAAGTTAGTTTCTACTGCTTAGATGCATTTATCTACCCTATTGCTTCTGAAGTAGTCTGACCTTTGGTCCACAGGTTCCTATAACTCCAGAAAGCTGCAACACCCCACCTGGGCCATGGGAGGGACAGGGGCAAACAGAAAGAATGGAAAGGCCAGTTCCCTTTGACCTCTACACATGCCCTCCCAGGAGATGCAAGCACCGCCACAAGCTGGACACCAGAGTGGCATCTAGTACAAAGGTTGCACATCCAGGGGACAGACTACTTGTGCTAAAGCAATTTTACTTCTAATGCCAGATCTCCCTGGGGATTTAAGCATGCTTCATAAAAACAGCAAGGGTGAGACCAGCTCCCCTCTTTTGCTCCCCTTTTGGCCAGGAGCCTTTGAGGATTCATAAGGGCCCACATCTACCAGAAGCTACAGCAAGTGAGTTTTAAGTTCTCTATGTCAGCTTTCTTCTTCCCTCAATTTCATATATTTCCCTCATCATATTTTCAAAAACTGTATGTTCCAGCAACCAAGCAAAACAGACATTTCTTACTTAATCTAATCCTTCCACTTATTCCCAGGCACCTAAAAAACACACTATCAAGGCCAAATTTTGATATTTGATCAAGTGAAAAGCTTGTTTATACCCAGTTTGGAAAACAGAGACACCACACGCGGCATGTGAGTAATTTCCCTTCCTTCCTGCTAGACAGGAATTTGCACCATCCATCACCACTTCAACCAGATCCTACACTAAAGAAAGGCTCTATACTACAAAGAGCTATCATAATGTAAGATGACCCATCACACAGAAGGGAAAATAATGTGTTTATATATTACAGATCAAAACGCAGAACAAAATAAGGCATAGACTCCAGTCTACTCAGGAGATGAGCAAAAGCAGACTCACAGGTCTTTTGGATTTATCACTTATCAGTAACATTGACTGGTATCTTAAATGGCTTCTCCCAGTTTGTGAGCTGGTGCTGAGCAGGAAGTCCCAAATACCTTGAAGCAGATCTAAGTCTTTAGCATGGATTCCTGAAGCAGTTTTGGGGAACGAGTATAAAACAAGCTCCTGAACAGATTAAAAATAGTCCTGCAGCTGGCGTTACCCATTGAGCTAATACAAAGTTAGAAAGCAGCATAATCATAGAAACTACACAAACATCACCACAGGTCTGATTTTGAAATGTTGGTATTCCAACTGCTCAAGACAAAGTAGCTTGAATGCTTTAATTACACAAGACACAGTCTGAAGACACCACGCTTACTAGGCAAGGAAAACATATGAACCCTTCCCTGCAAAGATTTCCCTCCTCAACCCCATAGAAAAGGCTTCTAGTTTATCAGCACTATAAAAACAACTAAACAGCAAGTTAGCAACCAGAAGAGAAGTCTCATTTATACATCACTAAGCAATTCCCATATATATAGGTCTTATGCAGCACTTGAGAAATATCCAGTTAGATCACAGAGGCAAAACAATACACACTTATTTACAAGAGATGTTTGTTGTGTTTTGTTTTTTTTTTGACAATTAATCTCCAGATAAGATAGTTACCAGATAAGCAACTATTTCCAAAGGCAAGCTTGACACATTGTTTCATGAAAGCACATCTAGAGATACTTTGTTAGGATCAACCACAAGCCAAGTTATTATGAACACTTCAGGAACTTCCCTCATTTCCCTAACAGATGGACCTTTGCCTTTCACCCCATTTATCAGCTTTACATCATCTCTGGCTTAATAAGCAATGTTTGACAATTATTCAGAAGAGGAATTATTTACAATAACTGAAATCCACAGTCATGCAGAGTTAGATCACTGATGTTCCCCTACTTAAAGTGACTATTAGGTCACATTCAGAGCAAAAGTTCATATGCTAGTTTAGGTGAGTGCTCCTCCTTGGAGGCTCTCCAAACTTCAGTAACAAAGATTTCACAGCACCTCCCATACCATGCCACACTGACAGAGCAAAACCTGCATGCCTATTGTTGGGCTGTTTTGTTTGAGGAGAGGAAAACACCACCACCAAGAGGAGCAACCATTTCTGAGAGAGAAAAAGGTCCTTTGTGGTCTTCCATGACATCTTTTCCTCATTCTGGTGGGACATCCTAACCACTGCCTTGAAGCAGATTTCCAAATTCTGCATACAAGTTGTATACCAAGTCCTTCCTGGTGAACAGGTATCCAAAGAACAATAAAGAGTCCAGCAGGAAAAAGAAACAAGGTGATCAGCAATGGAAATGACAAGCAGCCTTTTTTTACACCAGCATCACAAACTGTTACTTTAAGGCAAGCTCTGTATACAGCTGATGTTATTTTAACAGCATTTTACTTAACAATATCAGAAATTCCAGTATTCACATGCTGTGAAATTGAGAGCAAGTTCAGATCAGAGATGCAAATGAGATGCTGAGTTAACTACTGATGCAACCCCAGCTGTTCCAACCTTATGTTAGAATGTCCAGTGTCCAAGGAGCCTTGATGAAAACACACATAATGGCCTTCATAGGACTGGGGTCTAAGTTAATACAGCCCAGGAATTCACTTCAAGATCATGCAGCAGATTTGCTGAAATACTATTCTAGAAGATAGTTCAAGCCCTGCAAACAAGGGTGCCTCAATTCACGTAAGGCACATCTCCAAGACATGCTTCTTGTTAAAATCTGAGCTGGCAGCCTTCAGAATTACTGTCTCACTTCAGAGCTCTCCGTTTCTCCTCTGCCCAGCAGTCCTTGCAGGATACCAATTACACAGAGGCCTTCATTGTCACTGAGCAATGACATTAGTCAGCAAAACCTGCTTCAGAGGCCAGTGAGCTAAAGAGGAAACAGTAAGAAATAATTCACATATTTATTAGCTTACACATTGTTCTTTTCCCTTCCCTGCCCTTATACCTAGCAGCACCTGCAATACTGATGGTGATTCACAGGAAGAAGCTGTAGTCTGACATACTTTGAACAGGACAGCCACACTGCCAGGGTCATCTGCAATGCAAGTTAACTTTCGCTTCACCTCCCAGCTACTGAATGCTACACTCTTATCTAGCAAAAGTACATTTGCATAAGCAGCTATTAGAAATAGCTTCTGTTACAAGGGGCCACTATTAAACCCAGGCGGGGTTTACAAAAAAACACCTATGACTTCAAGCATCTGTTGTGCATTACAGCAAAACCAACCACTCAAGAAATGCTTTTTCTGTCAACTGCAAGCCCCACAGTCAAAGAGCCTCAAGATATCAGAGAGGAGAGAAGGGGAGTATGAATTCAAAGTGCTTACAGCTTCACCAGCAAACCATTAGCCCAAAAATACACAATAACATGATGTTAGTTTATAGCCAGGCTGATATTTAATGCAAGTGTGACCCAATAACCACTTCCCTCAGGCTAGCTCATTTCTTAATATCCACAAGTAACACACATCACACAGTTTAAAACCACAAGAAATGTTTTCCCACTAGAAAGAGAAAGCAGGGCAGTCTGTACAAGTGTGACTGACAAGTCAACTCTACTGCCTCAAGGAGCTAGGAACACCCAAAACACCCAGCAGACTAAAAGAAAAAAACCCACCAAACCCAAGAAAAGTATTGGAACTAGTTCTTAACAGGGTGAGCTACAATCTGTGAAGCAGCAATCATCCCTCAGGGGGGACTCATCACCAAATATATAGGCACACAGTCTAAACTACTCCCAGTTTTTCTACAAACTAATGGAAACAGATTGCTCCATGGTAGCAGCTGCTCTATGGGCCTTAATGAAACACAAATCACTTCCAGAAAGGCTGGATTTCTCCATTGCTTGCCAAGAGAGCTCAAACGGCATGCCTGCAGGGGCCTTATCAGCCCTAACTCATAGTAGAGATTATAAAAAAAGTAAATGAACTAAGAGGAAAAATGAGACCAAGAGATAAAGACACACTAAATTTAAAATTGGAAGCTATCTGATGATGTTTAAAAACAAGCAGAAATGCAGCATGATTGCAAGAGGCAGTCCCCAACACTTCAGCAATAAGAAAGATTTCTGTGGCAAGTGATTTCACAAGCATCAGCACGGCAGATGACTAACCCAGACTAGTTCCTTGCAGGAACAAACAGCTGCTGGATATGCTTTTGCAGAAATAATTCACCATTTAAGAAAAAACCCCAAACATTCAAACATGGTGTCACGGTTTAAGCCCCTCACACAGTTCGTTCACTCACTCCCCCCTCTTTCTTCCCCCAGTCCCGGGGGGGGGGGAATGGGGAGGAGAATCGAAAGAATGT
>JARCZZ010045539.1:0-23908 GCA_030323915.1 Brotogeris chrysoptera
GAATCGAAAGAATGCAACTCCCACAGGTTGAGATAAGAACAGTTTAGTAACTAAGGTATAACACAAATCACTACTGGGATCACCAATAATAATAATGACAGAGAAGTGCAAAGAAAGAGAATAGAACTGCTCACCAAGCCCGACCCAGCCAGTGCACCCCCCAGCAGCGAACCCCCACTCCCGTGTACCACCACACCCTTCCAGGTTTCTGCTCTCCGTTTTACATCCTGGACATGACATGCTGTGGTATGGAATAACCTCTTTGGTCAGTTTGGGTCAGGTGTTCTGTCTCTGCTTCCTCTTGGCTTCCCCTACTCCCTGGCATAGCATGAGACTCAGAAAGTCCTTGGTCAGATCAAAACATTACCCAGCAGTAACTGAAAACACTGGTGTTATCAGCACTGTTCCAAGGCCCAAAAATTAAAACCACAGTGCTGCACCAGCTACCAAGAAGGAGAAAAATTACTGCTGCTGAACCCATGCCATCAGCACTGCTCCCAGGCCCAAAATCAAAATCACAGCGCTGTACCAGCTACCAAGAAGGAGAAAAATGACTGCTAGTGCTGAACCCATGACAAGAGCTTAAGATAGAATTCCCTAACTTGGACCGTGAGCAGTCACAGAGATTGACTAACAACAGGCACCCACTCTTACGTGTATAGGTCTCGTCTGGTTACTAGACTACAAATACGATAGCATGGGAACAGTTACACAATCTCCTTGGTGTGCTTTAAATGTAATATCACTGTCATGACTGCACATGTTAAAATGTGCTTTTACTACAATGTATAGCTAATTGCACCTTTTTGCCCTGAGGGTTTTTTATGGGTGATAGAATATAAAATTGTTACAAAGCACCACTTCAGTTGGCAAATAAAAGAACAAATCTTTGGTTATCAGTCAACTTATTTGTGAGTTTATATCCTAGTTTATGTACAGAGTTTTTATCTCATTGTTTTGCTTCCCCCATTTTACCACCCTCAAGCCCTCCTCTTTTAGACAGGAATATTATCGTTCTGTGATACAGAGGTATACTATGAGACTAAATGCATTGTGTATTTTTCAGATACTAAGTAAAGAGTCATAAGTAATCTGGATAGAACTGTTGCAGAATTGATGAATGTCACAGCAAAACATGGTTGCTATAAACACAGAGAGTTCAAACAATCCCATTGTCTATTCGAAGAGTAATTTTTAAAGAACAGGAAAGATGACATCTTATTTTCCCTTCATATTTACCTACAGATAATGGTTATTTTAGTATCAGCATAGATCTTGGACAAAACATATTTTCATCCAGTGGTTTATCTCCCATATTATACCATCTTTGAACTGAAACACAGACATTAGGCTTTCTGAGGTGAAAATTCTCTCTAAATGTTCTAAGCAAGCAGAAATCCAAGGAGTAAGAAAAGTACTGACAATTTATATATGCTGTTAATTCCACTGATTGTGTCCAGATTCCAAAAGCAGCCCCTGAGTATTACATTTAAACATTTTCCTCTTTGCAATACTCTGCTTTGAGAAAAGAATATGTCAGGAGTTGCTCAGAACAGTGACTACAAGGTTACAAATAGCTGTCAGTGAGGTCTAAAATTATTACCTCTCCTCAGTGAAACTGGAAATACAGAACAAGTTGGGCAGCAAAGTAAAATGTGGACATAATCAGCTGCAGCAATAAGGAAAGCAAAATGCATGTTGCTGCATTTTTACCATGTGAGAGAACATCAGAATAAATTAAACTGTTTAAACAAGTGAATGAACTCGAAGCAGAACTCTTACACTGAGAAAAGCAGTACACTGCTGTAGGTCTTTAGCTGGCTTAATCACAGAATCATAAAATAGGGTCGGAAAGGACCTTAACATCATCAAGTTCCAGTCCCCCTGCCATGGGCAGGGACACCTCACACTGAAATTTATTTACTTTGGATAAGGCTAAAATTTAGAAGGTGCGTTTGCACGTGGCTGTATATATGTTAAATATAAACAAATTGATGTGTAAATATGAATTTAAGAAAGGAGTAATTGTCATCCTGATGTCTTTATTGCCACAAACAAAACAGGAATTGTTATTTGACCCTTAGGCTACCTGGTACAGCACAGCTTGTGTGCATACAGCTAAACTAAGTGGTCGCCTTGACACTGCCTATTACAGCCTCCAAATCATGTCCAGCCATGGCATCTAAGAGTGGATCAAAACAACACCAGTGACTGTGCTAATAGCCCAGTTCTATAGGAGTGCTTGACTTGTCTAGTTTAGGACGCCAGGTTTGTACATTTTAGAAAATTATTCAATTTACTAGCACAGATACTGCCACTGGCCTTATGTATAACACTTATTAATGCCATAAAGAAACCACATGTTCAGGTTTTGTGGTTTGGGAGGGGTGGGGTGGGTGGGTCGCTTTGGTGTTTTTTGTTTTTTGGGGTTTTTTTTTGTTGTTTTTTTTTGGGGGGGGGATAATCTAGGTTCATAGACCTATTTTTTTTTGCCCGAGGGACCTCCCTTGTAGATAGAATAGCAAGACTACTCTAGTGAGCCCAACTATAGCATTTACATGGATTCACAATGGCTGGTTTCTATTAATCAGCTAGTGTAGCATATGATGTTGGGGTAACTACCTACATTATGTCTAAACCAAGATAGCTTTCCTAGCCATTCCCTGGTAAATCAAGACCCAGCTGTATTTAATGAGAGGAAATTTGGTAAACAGGAATGAGCTACAGCAAGATTCAGCCAGGTCCTCAGCACAGATAAATAGACTGCCAAAAAAACCAGAGGACATATTTGGTTTCTTGTGTAGATAACCTTGAGCAAACTTTTCATAGGATACTTCGCAGACAAATATTGGTCATGAAGGCAGGTTTTTCCATCACTGTTTTCATGACAGATATATTTAATCTGTTGTCATTTTTTTTTCACTGAAAAAATAGAAAAAATATTAAATTTGTTTGGTATTTGATTGTTTTTTCCACAGCCTTTACACCTTATGAACATAGTTTGGTAGTGAGTAATCACAAGGTTTTGGATACCTGACATGTGGCTCATTGGAATTCCAAGAAAAAATTTCAAGAAAGGACTTTTTTCTGTGACTATGATTGAAGGAATTAAACAAAACACAATTCAGAGTAGAGAAAAGCTTCCCCAAACACTTTTCAAAACCACTCAAACTGAAACCTATAATTTTCTTTCTTTATTTTAGTCGATTTACTGCACCCTTTACCTTAGTGTCCTATCAAGTTGTACTATATTGACAACTACTGACAAGTCATCTTCAGATATTGCTCAAAGATTCAATGTTAAATAATCTCTGGGCATTACTTCAGGCAATTCCTATCTTAAGTATCACAGAAAGGATGTTACTAGGCACTTTCCTTCCTTCAGTTTTTCTCTGCAGACTATCTGACTCAGTTTCATGAACAAAAAAAATAATTGCTTGTTTTATTTTATGTCATACACATTTCAACTTCCATGTGCATCTTCTAGTTGGTGAAAAATCACCAGTACTGTAAATTAAGGAGTCAGAGCACAGTGTAGATGTTCAATGGCACCATGTGAGGATGAAAGGGCCCATCTATCCAGATGAATAATAGGAACCATTTTGATTTTCAGCTGTTAAAGGAAAAGCAGTGGGAAAGATTGAGCAATATCTCTACTTGGATAATAATAATAATAAATTTTTGTGGACATAAAGGTATCCTTTAGCTATCTGGTATATCTTCAGCTTAACAGTCATGAAACTTTGCTGAAAGGAAAGAAAATTTTGAGGTTTCTTTGCTGCACTGGGGATTGGCTGACACCATCACTACAGTTTTTTTCTGAACTCAGGTTTTCACTGCACATACTCCATATAGAAGCAACTCTAGATAAATTGCAATTAAGAGCTACAGAATGTGCTTAATCTTAATTCACATTACAAAAAAAATACTCATGAAATTTTCATCATTTTCATGGAGATTAGAAGGTCAATAAATCTATCTGTGGATAATTTTTTTGTGTCATAGTTAGCTGGCTGTCCGCATATGAAAGCAAAATCTTTGGCCAATGAACTTATCAAAGGCTGCTGTCATAAGAAATTTTGTAAAATCTACATTAGAAGCCTGCAGCCTATTTTAAAATATCTCTGTGTTGTATTATCCTTGCTTTGACAAGGCATGGTCAGTACCATGAGGTCAAACTCATTCCTTTTTAGGGTGTGTTCTTCAATTTCTGTCTTGTTATTTTGATTCCCTGGAAGTGCTGGATAAGTAGACATCATAAGACACTCTTGTTTTATTCCCTCTAGTCAAACTTTACCATGTTGTTTGCCAAATTATTATATATAGAGAAGTAACCCAGATGCAAAGCTACAAGCCTTCAAAAACTTAAAGCACAAGCATTAATTTTTGGGGGCATTACTGTTACTACTTGTCTGGGACTTAACTACACAAAGGTAAAATTGCATGTTCTTGGATGGGCTCACTCCACTTCTCTTAGTTACCGGGTCCTTTTCAAAATATATTTTTAACTCAGATCAATTAAAGAATAAATGATTAATTAGGTGATCCATCTACACACCTAATGGCTTGTCTGGTATCAGAAGTTTTATCTTTAATATTAAAGTTTTCTCTTCATTGCGAGAATGTTAGTATCCCTTTGAGAAGGATGACTAATGTCTATTGGAAATATTCTAATGAATTTCTGAATTGCTGGGGAAGGTGTCACAGTTTAATGGCAGATTTTTGCTCACACAGCTGTCTGTGCAACATTATAGGTGTACTATTATCTATTAAGCTCACAGAGGGTAACAGCATAGTGCTAAGTATATTTGCTGGCTTTGCAGGAGATTGAAGCTCAATTTTCTGTTCTGTTGGATTCTTATTACAGATTAAACAATAGTTCTTCTACAAATGAGCCATAGCTACCAAACTGATTTGGAATCTGGTCAATTTTCTAGAAGGTTTCCTTACAGATTTTTTTTTGTTCTCAGAAACTGAACACTCAAAGTTTAAGGAAGAAGATTAATATTTCTCTTAGTTTCCATTTTACTGATTATCAACATAAACTAAGACTACAATTAGCAAGTTTATATTTACACTACTTCTTGCATCCAGATCCAAGCAGAAGCACCCTGGACTTTAAACCTGCAACATGTTCTAAGGTCACAGTTCAATTAGATCACAAGAACAACTGTGTGCTCTGCTCTTTACTAAGTCTGAATAACCCCAGATTTGAGGTTAATTGTTGTAAAGACTACAGTCTGAAATTAACTTCTTATTCCTCTTTTTTACAGCATGCTTTTTTTCAAAAGAATTATGAAGGCAGTGTTGATGAATGGATTTATTTAACAATAAAACAGATAATTAACTAGTCATTTGTCTATAACATGTGTCCCGGGTTCATCAGTAGCAGTAGCTTTTTCTCCTTCTTAGTAGCTGGTGCAACACTGTCTTTTTGGCTTTCAGCCTGGGAACAGCTCTGATAATACTGATGAGTTTAGTTGCTGCTCAGTAACGTTTACTCTGACCAAGGACTTTCTGAGTCTCATGCTCTGCCAAGGAGGAGGGGAAGCCGGGAAGAAGCAGTGACAGGACATCTGACCCAAACTGACTAAAGAGGTGTTCTATACCACAGCATGTCAGGCTCACTATATAAACTGGGGGCTGTTACCCAGAAGGGTTAGATCACTGCTTGGTCAGGCTGGGTATTGGTCAGCAGGTGGTGAGCAGTTGTATTCTCTTTCCTTGTTATTTCCCTTATCATTATTATTATTGATGGTAACAGTAGTGGTATGTGTTATTCCTTAGTTACTGGACTGATCTTATCTCAGCCTGTGAGAGTTACATTCTTTGAATTCTCCTCCACATCCCTCTAGGAGCCGGGGGGAGGGGGGGGAAAGGAAGGGGGAATTTAGCGGCTGCATGGTTCTGAGTTATGGCTGGGATTAAACCATGACAGTAACAGTGTGTAGAGATCAGTCTCTGGGGTAGCCAGCAGAACTCTCGGCATGACAGGATATCATCAAAATCTAGTGAGATTATTATATCAAGAGAGAAGTAAAATCTTGCAGAATTTGTGTCTTTTCTGTGAAAATTCAGATGGGGATGACAGTGAAACCATTGTAAGAAAGAAAAAGTCAAAGCAGGGTTATTATGTGGTAATTTAGTGTCACCAACTCAAAGTCAACAATCACAGTGCTAGGTTCCATTCTATGCTTGTTTTCAGAGAAAAAGGATCACCTTGATTGGAGGTTAATGTTATCCTAATGTAAAGAAGAATACCTAGACATAAATCAGCTGAGCTTAAGGTTGTGTTGAGTTAAATCCTGTGCTGGAAAATTGATATGATTTAAGCCAAAGTAATACTGCATGGAACTGTGATTCTCAGTAAGGATTCACTGTCATAATGTGTAGAGAAAACAGAAATTTGAGTAATTCGTTCATCTGATTCCTCTGTATCTTGAAAGGTAAAGTGTAACTCAAAAAGCATAGAGATTCAATATATTAAATGAAACAGAGCACAGCAGAGGGTTAGGGTATTTTTTAAATTTTAGAACTTAACAATTACAGCAGAAATTTGTTGATTTCATTTTTTCTTATATAGTCCACCAGACAAACTACTTACAAATGTATATGAATTTCACAAATATAACACAGATACCACAAAAAGTTAATAAGACTACAAAGTCTTATTCAAAAACTCTTTTCTTCTCTTATCTCAAAGGACCTGGAAAGAAAGAGCTGGACAGTATTTCTCATTTCTGACTCAGAGTTAAAACTCTTTTATTTCTTCTTCTATATCTAGTAAATACAAGCAATATAGAAGTGTTTCAGTCCTATTTTTCAGATTTACGCCTTTTCTCAGTTCTATGAAGAAATTTTAAAAGATGAAGTAAAGACTGTCAGTCCATAAAGGAAAACAGATCTTTTTAAAATACGTGACAGCAAGGGTTTCTGATCCAAAGACTGAATGGCAACAACCTGAAGAAAAGTTTGATTGAAAGAGTATGATAATTAAAAGACATAATCACTTCTCTCAGAAACTAGGAATGGACAGAAAGAAAGGGTAAATTAAAGCTACAAGCTGAGGAAATGATCGTGGGAAGGAATGGGATGTATAGGAAGATACTGAGAAGATTAATTAATAATTTGTGCAGGACTTGATGAGGAAGAAGGAAGCGATTGAGTCTTCGAAGAGACTACTCAAGGCATTTTGTCCTTGCAGGAATAAATGTTTGTTTATAGGTGAGCATACAGTGATATACCATAGGATTTGACAACCATGATCTCTTTCTCCATCCACTGCTTAAAAACAGCATGTTCCTCCAATGTTTCCTCTCTACAGCAGTTAGAAGGATAGTAATAAAATGTTTTAAATAATCTTCAGTGTATTAGCACAAGTTGAAACCAGATTAGCATAAAGAATCCTCCAGTGTTTGTTCTGCTAGGAAAACCTGTCTTTAAAAGATGTTCTCTTTCTCTTTCTTTGTATGTGCTTGTTTGTTAATGTATTTATTTACTTCTGTGATGCTAATGGCCCCTAGAATCCCTCTGTTCTACATAAAGCATACAGCCCCAGCAACAGACACATGTTTTTTTTAATACCCACATGAGTACAGTACTCCTAAATCTGATCACTGGTAATACCTGGAGGCTGGTTTGAAACCACAGAGTAATTTGGAACTGACCTTAAACACAAGAGTGCTGCAGGCTTTTCATTAACACTGTAGTACAGGATGTAGCAAGGCATTGCTTTCTCCACTCTTTTAGAAATTAAAGTACCGGGGATGGAACATTTGTCACTGGTGTTACTTAAAAGACAGTGCTATTTCTTTAAGAAAAAATCCAAACATAAATTCTTCTAGCTTCCAGAAGAGGAAAAGGTTTTTTTGTCACAATAATGTCAGTAACAAAAAGCACAACATCCCCACAGTTTACCTGCTGTTTGTTGATGGAGACATTCTTGAAACCATCCGCCGGGATTAAGTAAATCAGGGTATTTCATAATTCATTGTAGCTTCATCTGTAGTATTTCCTTCATGTTCTAGCTATAATTCTTTAATTATGCTGCTAAATGGGGGAGGTTTCTTTCTGAAGCTCTATTTTGGGGAAAATTTCCTTCTATTATCTCCCTTTTCTCTTCTGTCATGCTTCTTTCTTGCCCTCTCTCTATGAACTCTTTGAAGGATTTAGTCTCAGCAAGGTAAATAACACCTTAAAGTCATCATGTTCTTGTACTCTATGGCCTCAGTTCAGGCTGGTAACATTCTTTTCATTTGGCTGATTTTCTTTATATAGGTACAGTAGAAAGCTGTGTCAAATAAATTGCTCCAATTGAACTGCCAAAGAGCCTTCAAAGGCTAACAAGTCTGAGGCACTCTTAAACTAGGTTAAAAATCAGTGATCTACAGCTGAAAGCTTAAACAACTGTAGCTCATTAATCCTCAAAGCTTAAAATGCTTTCCAAGCTTCCATGAACTGTACATTCAGTTACATTTTAATATTTATTTTTGTTTTTAAAACTTCTAACTATAATTAAGTCAGGCCATTTTATGTTTCAGTTCTAGATGCCATGAGAAGATAGACTGTGCTCAGGCATAAATTATTTGGAATTAGGTACAAAAATGGCTTTAAAAATCTGTCCTTGTATGTATACATAAAATCCTACAGTGACTGAGCTTGTGTTAGAGAATCTTTGTAAGTCAGAAGGAAATTTTGATTTCAAACTATAGAGAATTTCATTAGTAAATATGGGAATACAAGTCAAGTATAATATGTTGTTGAAGAATAGCAAATAGTTCAATTTTGTGTGTGTGTCTATACCTCTGTTTTGTCTCTGTGCTTAAAACAAATAACAAAAGCAGAGTAATTATACATTATTTCTTACTCATTTTGCAAATTTTTATTTTCTATACAGTAACTGCAATAAAATTCTTGCCTTCCTGGCAACTTCAGAGAATAAAGGGAAAGATTATACCTCAAAAGTAAAAATATTATATTTTGCTAAAGTATGACAATTTTAGGAAATAGACTTGAGATCCTTATGATGTCACCAAAAATATCACTTTTTTATTCTGACTGGATATGTTATTCATGAAAGATACCAGACTGATGATACTGAAAATCAAATTACTTTATTCATTGACATATATGCTTCAACACTGACCTGCAAAAGCTCCCTCAAGGGGAGGGAAATAGTCAGATAGTCGCTTTTGGCTGGCCACCATCATCTTTCATGAATGACATTTTACTGTAGAAGGATTCCACTGGGACTAAGTATAGTAAAAAGTAGCTACCAATGTAGGGGTAGAAGAACTTTCCCTATAGCTGAATCAGATAGATGAAGTTGTGAAGTCACAAAATGTGGACTTGGCACAGCCCATGACTTTTGAGGAGAATTTGTATCGTGACAGTTGTTTCTTCTGTTTGACATAGGCAGAAGTCTTTTCACCTAATGCAAGGTCAGGTTTCTGGGTTAAGTCTGGCTCCGATTTCAGAATGAGGTCCTTTCAGTAATTCTGACAGCTCTGGCAGTAGAATGGAGAAGCTGCAGAGAGGTAAATTCCATACATCCCAGCTGCCACTGTAAGCCCAAACTGCATTTATTTAGGTGGTTGTTATTTCAGCGGTCCTTCTCAGCTATATTTGCAATCAGAATAACCGGCAGTATAATGCTTATGTGTTTACATTAATTCTCCCAAAGCCATTGACTGGATAGGAGAATCCATTATCAGTTCACTTTCATAGTGGCTTCATCTTTCCGTAGCTCATTTTTAGAAAGAGTTGGTATCATAGAATCATAGAATCGTAGAATCATGCTATGGTTCTCTTTATGTAGAACCCTGTACGGTGATGGAAATATCTGTTGAATGAGGAGTGACTTTTGTGAATGTGAGGAAGACTCTAAGAAAACGTTCAGATCAGGGAAGTTTGTTTTGAAATAGTAGTCTTAAAAGAGATGACAAAATGGGGTCAGTTTGTATCAACCGACAGATGCTCATTTTTCTGAAAAAAAAACAAAACAACACCCTGTTTTTTAAATTATTCTGCCTTTTATTCAAGCTAAAAATGGCAAATTTCAAAGTAAAAAGGCAATGATATGTCTAGTACTTCACAAAATAAAATTTTATCTTTACATAATGTTGAAAGTTGAAGGATAGCATCTATGCAAGAAGAAAGGAGACAGGACTTGAACTTTTTCTCAATAAATTGGAAGGGAAATGAAATCCACTCTTGTGTTTAGGCTGCTGTGTGAATTTGAATGTATTTCACTCTTTCCCCACAATAAATGCTTTGGCTTTAGTACCTACGTAATCTTCTAGACTCATATGATAGTGAATACTTGTGGTCAGATGAACACAAACATAGGTACTCCAAGTTTGAGGTTTATTTTTTTTTTTCTAAGACCAGGAAAGATATCCTTTTTGACCCTCAGAGACAAAGATTCTTCAAAATATTCTGTACAAATGCTCCGGCAGGTGAAGTTTTGCCAAAGCCTCTCTATAGAAGTCAAGTGTCTCAGTACATCTCTGTCTATTGTAATCTGTTCATCTCCTAGTAAGCATTTAAGAGGATTTCAGCAAACAAGGGGGAAAGTAAAGTCAACTCCTTGTATCTATCTAGCTCTTTGTAAAATCATTCTTTCCAGAATTACCTAGCTAAAAGCAAGAAAAATCTCATACCAAATTCTGATGGGTTTTGGGAAATTGTGGTTAGGCGTCCTGAAGCCATAGGGTTTACAGCTGGTTTTAGTGCATGCTTCATTCTGTTCCCAGATGCTTACATGTGCTTTTGCGTAGGATGAGGCCAATCCTTATGTGGTGATGCAAGAATGAGAAGAAGGACTTTATCCAAAAATGCAGTAAGATCCAGATAAATCACAATATAAATAACTGGCCAAGCATGGCTTACTGACTTTCTGTAATGACTCCATCTGTCTCCATTTTGTCACCATACAACCACCACCTCAGACCCAGCTGGTCTCTGCGTATATAGTTATACATATGTGTATCTTTAATGGTCTCCTGTGTTTAGTAATGACATCTTTCCTGCATGTACTCCACACTATAGCTAACTGAAATACAAGAAATCAGTAGTCTTACTTTTCTGTATCATAGGCTGTCTTATCAGTTTTTATCTAGCATAATTGTCTAGCACCGATACTTTGCTAGTGTTCTATAGCAATAATATGGTCATATGCATTTGATTTCAACTGGCAATTGTATTTTTTTATGAATAGTCAGCATCTTGACTCTTTATTTTTTCTCTCAGTTTTCCTACCATAATGCTGAAGGGATGGTACATTCTTGTAAGACTACAGGTTAAACTTGTAAATGTAGAAAGCTAGAAAATAGTTTGTATATCTCTCAAACTGTTGACAATTTGCTTTTTTTTTCTTTTTATATTAAATAAAATTTTCACCAACTGACATTGCAGTTGCAAATTTGTTTTGTTCTTTATATTTTTGCTGGGGTTTCAGATATTACTGTGGCTGTCTCACAAGTTTCTCATTGCAGTGTAATGTTTTTCTGAAGTTAATGTGGCATTTTTATTCTGCTTGCAAGAGCTGGCTTGATGTTAGTTTGTAATTTTCCCTGCAAAATCTCCCTTTTCACAGACATCACATGAAGGAAACATATTCATAGTAATCTGGAAGTTCTTCAGTTGATGTGTACAACTTCCCAGGCAGGTAGCAGTTTTGGTTATTATGTGGAAAAGCACAAAGACTACCTGAAACTTTGTTAACTAAAAAGTTGTTCCAATGCTGCAGATTTTTTGTCTCTGCTGAATCTCATGCAAAGATATAGATTAGCCCATGGTCATGTGCTTGTTATGTACATTTCAGTTTGGTTTCACCACATCCTTTTTAAGTGCGGAAAGAGTTTTAAGGATTCAGCCAATTTATTTTGTGACAGTAGCCAGGTGCTAGAAATTTCAGAGAAAGGCAATAGTTTCCTTATGATTTGAATATAAGGATTTATTCTACAAAATAATTGCAAAATAAAAGATATTTCATTTGAACCTCAGCCAAACTCTGATTGTATATGCAGAAGCAGGAGGATTTTGCGCATCTAATACACCTTATGCTTTCATACATACATAATTTTCTGTGTAACCTACTAATTCATTTGGAAGAGTAAGATGAGCTAGCCATGCATTCCACTGGCTAATTAGAGATTCCTCACTTTTGTCAGTTGCTTTTGAATGTCTTTTGCTTAGCTGTCATATGACAAGCTAAATAGGAGCAATTATAGGGCCTTCAGTATATCTTTAGCTAACATATATACAGCTAACGCATTGCTTAATATTACTAGTTTCCAAAAACTAAGCAGCACATATACATAAATATACATTATACATATACATATAAATATACATATACATTAAAATCTTTGTCCTGCTGATGTCTAATTTCTTTCCCTGAATAACTTCTCTTTTCCCTGTATCTTGAATATAGAATGACCAGAAATACAATTAGCATTTTACATGAGAAAAAATATAATCTTGCCATTTTTCTTCTTGTTGAAATAAACTTTGTATAGGTGTGGGTAATTTGGTACAACTTAGATATCTTGAACCATCCTACTCACCTTCTGCTAAAATGAGGAAACACCAAGTCAATGAGGCCAGATACACAAATAAGAGGAATAAGGTCTCTCTTGCTGCAGCAAAAAATTTTAATCACCGTACATATGTACAGACTGCCATCAACAGGAGATAATCACTAAGAAACACAATTTTAGCATGCAATATTCTAGATCTCAGCAAAAATCTAAGTTAATGAAACAGTATGGTCACTTTCTTAGGTGAAGGGGTTTTAATATATTTACATGCTAATCAGTAAAATGCCAACTGTTTTGCACATGATGTTTTTTGTTTCCTCATCCTTAGTAAAGTTAGACTTTCCAAGACATGAGGGATAAATTTAAACATTGAAGAAACAGACATATAACTATTTTTAGAACTCTAAGTCTTTCCAATCAATGAACAGAAAATGAAGGCAATTGTGGGGTTTTTTCCCCCTTATGTTAACACAATGCTATGGAAATAGTGCTTGGAAAAGTGAACAGCAAGTCATAAGAAATGATTTCGTTATTCTGTTCCTTCCCCTTTTCTATGCCATCCTTCAGAGGATTTGCTGGAAAAAGTATTATGATGAACTCAACTTCCCTAGCAAATTTGTTTGAGGTATTTGTTACTACCCTTTAGTGAAGTTTATATTTTTTCACATCTTTATTCTCCAGCATGATGTATTATATGACAAGTTGTCAGCCATTTCTGTTTTTCTCTTTCTGTACAGTCCGGCAAAATTATGCTTTTACTGTTGTCAGATGTAAAGGATATAGAGACAGATGTACAATTTCATAGAATAACCTGTAATGTACTAGTGCTGAAGAGCCCAAAACACTGACTAGCTCCATACTAGGCAAGATGCTGCACAAACATATAAAAAAGGCAAGCCTATTCCAGAAATCTGACCACTAGATCTGTATGCTTTGAAGGAAATAGGTAGTATAATTTTAAGGTAATAGGTAGGTGAGTGAGTTGAAATATTTCCCCATGTTCAGACTTTGTTTTCTCATGTTACAAGGCACTTGAAGTTGGCAGTCCAGGATAAACTGTGGTATTAAAAAGAAATATTTGGGTATTTCTTGACTTCCAGGAAAGACTATAGTTACCTTACCTTGCCAAGTACTCCGAGAAAATGCACACAGTCTGCATGGGTGCATGCAGTTTCTGCTTAGCACACCTCATATGGTATGAAGTATGGTGAGAGCCTACAGCAATCTCACTGTCTTTCCACACTATCTTGTCATGTTTGATTTCAATACAATATCAGGAATACAATTACTGATAAAGGATCTCTTTCTCAACACAAATCACAAAGGAAAATATTCTTTTTTTACTGCCTAAAGTTAAAGGCAGTATAACAAATAATACCAGCCTCAAGTAATGTGTTTCTCTTTATAAAAGAAGTAGAGCAGGCATGCAGTTTTCCCTCTGCTGCAATTAAAAAATGCATCTTCTCTATCCAGAAAGCCCGAGCTCTCCTTGGGCTATCTCCCAGAATGATCCTGATATCAAAGTGACCAAGAGGGCTATTAAATACAGAATACATGCATTCTTCCAGAAGCAAAGGCTAACAGCTGGGAAACCCTACTCCTTGCTGAGTGAGTTAACTAGACTAAGTTCACACTCCATCATTTTTCCTTCTTTTCTTCCATGAAACTTGTATTCTTTCCTTCACAATGGGAAATGGTACAGAAATAAGCACATATAGGTTTTCTTCCATGCCTAAACCTATGACACAGTGACTAGTTCACCCTTTTGTAAAGCAAAGGTTTGATTTTGAACTTCCTCAGGCTAAAAGAAAACTGAAACTGGATTTTCATCTTCATCAGTGGTTTATCTAATATCCAAGCCACTATATGAAGTCACTTAGCACTAGTAAGCTGATTCAGATCACCGTTAACACTTAGCTGCTTATTAAAGCAAAATTATCTGTGTAGTAGATATTCGCACACAGTATCTTCAAGTGGCTTGAGAACTCTACTGTATAGAATATCTATCAGCCTCCAGACATGTTCTGGATAAGTTCTTAAAGCAAACTGTTGATGTCTTTATTTGAAAAACTAGTATTCAAGTATGAATGCACAATGGAAAATGTAGACATCAGATTATCAGAGCTATCTTACAATTTTGGATTTATATATATCAAGACTATTCTTTTTATAGCTGTCAAAATGCTTCAAAAGTGGACTGAAAGGAATTTTTATGGCATTATTCAGAGCAAAATCTGTAGTCTGAATTCAGGATTCGAGTCTTGCTGTCTTCTGCACATCATCACTTCTTACTTTGGGATGGTGGATATGCCGTACAACAGTCCAAGTTTTTTGTGTTATATATTTCATTGTCTTTCAAAAATGCAATAGAATATATAGGCTATTTAGAGAGGTATTTTTTTCCAGGAGCTGTGAGAATAACTGAGAAAAGGGGCAGAAGAGCAGAAGTAATGAAGTTATTCCAGTGACAGCTAAACTGGCTATTCGTGTTTTTAATGTCTTCTCTCAACTGAGTGGTAGTGATAGTGTGCTTTTTTTTTTTTTTTTCTTCTGCTTAAATTTGAATTCTGGCCAAGGAGACAGATAGGAGATGTGTCATTTTGCTCAGCGTCTTACACCTTTTCCTCTGTCAGCCTAACTACCTGAAGATACATATTTCTGACAGGAAAATGATCTAATTCCATATTGCACCATGAAGACAGGTGTCAGGTAAAAAAATGACTGAGAGATTCCTAATGTTTTTTATGTGGTTGATTCTGTGCACTACAGTCTTAAGCTCTGGAAGTGGACCATTGTCAACCACAGCTTCATTTCACAATTCCTTTGTTTAAACTCCTTATGTTTAATCAAATGAAGTGATACGCTATTCTGGGCAAACACTGATGAGCTATCCACTAGTAATCAGCTTTCTCTGACAGAGAAGTGTTTAAAGGTCCCTCCTGCTGCATTGTGTTCATGGAGCTCCTTGGTTTTGAATCAACTCAGCTGAAATAAGAGAAAAAAAGATAGAGGTTTCTGGTCAGAAGAACTCCAACACAACAGTATTTTTCTGTGTCATTCATTGGGATTTTGGGAGGGTTATATTATGTTTCTTTTTATTTGAAATATTTTATAGGTGCAGAAGAACTAAAAAAAGCTAGTCTATTTTTTCCCAAACTGCCTTTTCTCTTGGGCCAATGACATTCTCTAAACTAAAAAGCAACACTTGATTTTTACTGTGTACTAGCTTTCTGGATTTAGACTTTAAATTAAAACAATCTGGTTTTAACATATGGTTAGATAGCACAGTTCACAGAATATCATGCATTTATGCAAAGCAGCGTGCCTTTTCACAGTTAAATAACTTATGACTTGCTAGTAAAAAATTGCACCAATGTAACCTCATTGAAATATCTAATTATTGGTGAGAAACTATTGAGAACTACCTTGCAATCTGCTGCTTCTGGTTCATGGAAAAAGTCCCAGAATAAAAGACCTTAAGGATAACAGAAGGTCCTGATTAGCTTTGTAACTATCCATACTGAAACACCTTATTTGCTGCATTTTTTTGACCATACTGCTTCAGATCAATGCCCAGTTTTGTTGGGTTTTTTTAGCTATTAATTTCCATTACCTTTCTGATATCAATGAACTTTCTCAACTTTGTTGGTTTTTTTTTCTCCTGTAGATCATTGCTAAAAATACTGCTAAGGATAATTGGAAGACATTTTTTCCATAGTTTTGCCAGCATGGTTTGCATCTACAATCAAATAGCAAGTAATAACAGCCATTATCTTTAGCTGTTTATCTCTTACTTCTCCCACATTTTCTTTATGTACTTTTTTTTTTTGAAGCCATTAATAGAAATATTGCTAGATGAATTGTTTGTCTCCTTTCCCAGGCTTTTCTGTTTTGCAGTCCATTCTGTCTAACACATGACAAAAGCAGTGACTATCATCTGGTGTCTTTCAGACCTCCAGTAGTCCACAGGTCACAAGTTGCAAGACACTGCTCTGAAGTACTTAAGAAATGTGTCAATCAATTTCTAACCCATTAGCAATTGTCTTTAAGAACTCCCACAGGAGCAGAGAACATGTATGAGTGTATGGCTCCTTGCAAAATAAACCCCTGTGAACAGAACAGTATGCATATTAATTCTGAAACCCATAAATGTAGCAGGAAAGTACTGAATAATCTGTCAGCACTTAACTAGTAACAAAGTGATAATAGAAAAATATTGCCACATATTTGTATCAAAGTATATTGTCAGAACTAATCACCCTCTATGAGGTGGTAACTGACATCATAGAATCTTTTTAGAACCTTCTGATAAACATTTTTACACCAGTTTGTGTGACTTTGATAAGAAATTGTAGCAGAGGTGACCATATTACAACAGGGTGGTTATAGACCAGTTAAAAAAATGTATTTAAAAAGACGTAGTACTTTTTTACAAATTTTGAAAGAGGAATTAAATGCCCTAATTCTTATACCATTCAGTATTTTATTAATAACTGATTTTCATTGTGAGTGGAATCTTGGAATAAATCAATGAATGCGGCAATGGGAGAGACAGTGCTGGTCTCTCATTTTGGAAGGGATCAAGAAGCAGCCCTTGCAGACATCAGAAATGATGTCCTAGCTCTGCTTCGTCTTGCAAGCAGACTTTAGGGAGTAGAATGTCAAGTTTTAAGCACAACACGTTACAAAAAAATTAGAGATTAGAGACCAAGAGAGAACAGCACATAAAATCATGAGCTTTGGAGAAAAAGAGAAAGAAAGCTAGTGCCACTGATGGACAAGTTTTGTCAGATGAAGGAGGACATCCATGGCAGGGGTGTTGGAATTAGATGATCTTAAGCTCCTTTCCAACCCTAACTATTCTATGATTCTATGATTCTGAGGATTTACCATTTATGGACTTAAATTTTCCATTTATAACTTATTAATATTTCCTGCTCTATATGCATTTTGAAGACAGATCAGGAAATAATCATCTTAATTTTTAACAGAAGAGATCTTTTATGGAGGGACTTTCAATCTGAGTGCAATTGAACATTGATAGAGGGTATAAAATTCTTATCATTAAAATGAACAGATATTAAAGAGACATGACTAGGACAATATAGATGTGCTGTGTTCTGCCATAGAATGGAAGAAAGGACCACAGGACTTCTGTAAGTCATTTTGTCAACCTGCAATTTACGTGTTTCACGCATCAGAAAGACAATGTATTAAAGATTTTTGTTAACTCACTCTGAATATTTAAGGTGACTAAAATGGATATTGTCTACTTCTCCCAAATGTATTCAGTTTGTAAAAAAGCCCACTTACGTTTTCTGTCAGGCTATAAGTAGGGGAGATTAGAAAATGGCCTTTTAAATCTGTATTTAATTTGCCATAACTTATCAGTTTTCAATAGAATGTCATTTGTAAGACTGACTAAATTTTATTGTGAAGTTAAACTGGTGTCTACTGCAAATACTTTTTCCCTCAGCAAGTATCTAATATGCTATATTACCCCTTAGTACTCTGACCACCTCTTCTGAAAAAAAGTTACCATTATTAATGCTCACCCGAGTAATCATAGGCAAGGCTTCATACTGTAGGTAATATTTTTCTGAAACAGATTTACAACATACATTTCTTTTGAAGATTTTTCAAGCATTCAGCATGCTGGAATTTGATGGAATCTGTGTTCAGTTTTGTCATGTACAAAAGCTGTTAGGTCATCTGGCTTACAGCTGTGTGACATGTCTGGGAATTAAATGATTTCTGTAAGTATACTATTTGCAAAGGCTTTAATCACAGAATCAGAGGATCATGTGGTAGTTCAGACTGGAATGGACTTCAGTAGGTCTTTAATTCAGCCTCCTGGTTAAATCCTTGTGGACTGTTCCCATTTACATTCTTAACATTTATGTGTACGAGAGCTATGAAAAGCATTAGCTTCTTGATTTTCCCAGGGACCAAACTGGGGCTTAGCAGCGAATAGCTCTATGGATTGCCCCTCCTATCTTTTTTGGAGATGGGTGCAGTAATGGCCCTTCTTCAGCCACCAGGGACCTTGATAATCTTCAAAACCTTTTAAAAATTACAACAATGGCCCAACTTGCTTGCTTATAAAAACCACACTTTAGGTTCTCACGAAACATGTTAACCAATAGTATGCCTGTTGCTAAGTTTATGTAACCAATCATAGAAAGACATGTAATGTTAGAGCTGTAAGCCTGAAGTATATAAACTGTAACTGTGCCATCAATAAACGGGCTTTAGTCTAATCATATTGATTCCTGACTGGGTCCTCACGGCACAACAGAGTAATTAGTGTATCATAGTGAATTTTTCCTAGGATAATTAAAATATATAAACTTGTTTAAGTAAAACATTTTTTATAAATGGATTTTTTTTATTGATTATAAAATACCTATCTTACATAACTTTGCTGAAAAACATTTTTGTTCAAGATTTTTCCATAGAGCATAGAAGCATGTATAAAAACATGTCTGCTGACAGATATGAAAAAGTTCCAATATCTTCACTCAGATACAGAGTTCTTACATCTCTAGGATTATTATTAATAAAGATGTGTCATTCATTGTATTTACATCCAGAAGGTAAGGAACCATTTGCCATGCAAGGAAACACCAAAAACAAAGACATTCTTCAGTCTGCTAGATGGATGCAGGGAGGAAATGGACAAGGAGATGCAATAGAGATCTAAAAAATCATTGATTATATGGAGAGTATGAATAGGGAAAATATAAACATTAGGGATCATCAGATTAAACTGATAGTGGAGCTCTGTGGCACGAATTTCTTTGAATGTTAATAGGCACCAAAGGCTTCTGAAAGTAACTTCAAACTCACAGAGAAATTCATAAGGTAATATTCCATTGAGGGCTATTACAAAGATACACCACCTCACTCATAAAGCTCATTATCTGCAAATTTCTGGCAGAATATTGGAGACAATGCCAGTAAAAAAAATCCTATTTTTGCTAGTCTTTCTTTCACTTACGCACCTATTATTAGTCATTGTCACAGACCAGATACCAGATTTGATGAGATTTTGATTTGATGACACTTCCAATACTTTTAACAGTTTGTGTATTTTCAACATGATTTCCAGCTGTTCGTGAAACAACAGATTCTTCCATTTCTATATCTTTTCCTATGTCTTTTCTGGTTTTATCAACTCCCTAAAAGAGGATATACAATCATTACTTCTGAAATTTTTAGGTGATACTGCAGGATGTTTTGATAAAAATAGGAAGCTGTTATACATACCTACTGACTTGGATAGACTTATAAGCAAGAAAAATTGTGAGGAACTCCTAAACAAGGAAGGCCTGTCTTTTAGAACAGGGTTTCAATAATTTTTTTATCATTACTAGTCCTTTTGTAGTAGAATCAGAATTTATGGTATTGTTAGAAAAAAGACTTCTTGAGATATTTTGTTTCCTATATGCAGATGGTCAGATAAAATAGTAAGATATTTGTTTTAAAATGCTTGGATCAATGAGCAATTACCTCAGTTCTACACCCTCTGACCTTGAGGTCATGGTTCTGGGACTCATTGCAAAGTCTAAACACAAATAGTCTACTGAATCATTCTAATTGTTTTCTCCTTTTTTGATGTCATGCCTGTTGCCATGAGAGGGACAACACAGATAATGAAAAAATACTCCTGCCTTCAGCCTGGTCACTTAATACAGAATCTTTACATTTTGGTATCCTCACTGATCCCCAGATCCTTTGTTTTTTTTAATTAACAGGCAGTTCATCAAAAATCCTCTTTGACCTAAAGATTTGGGAATCACACTGACCTTACTGTTGTAGTGTGCATCTCTGACTCAATAAATCCTGGAGTACACCTCATCTTAACTGTCAATCTCTAGACCTGAAATAACATTATTCTACTATGATTATGCTTTGGATATTATTTTTTACCACACATCCTGCTTGCTTTTTATCTGTTTTCTTAAGTAAGTAATAGATTCAGCTGCACTCCTGATGCAGCTTTCTTCTTCTTTCTTCTTCAGTTTACTAAAAGAAGGACATGACAAGTCAGATAATTTCTGTTTCTCTTGTTACTTTAGCTGAATCCTTTAGTAATAAATTATTTGCAACCCTTCCACGTTTGTATTAGGCTGCTTTTGCTGTTCTGCATTGAAAACTTCTTTGAACTTTCTAGTGTGTTTACCATGCCCCCTTTGTACTTTCTGCCACGCTATGTCTGCTCTCTTTAGCATTTACCTAATATCACAAAAGACTATATAAAGGTCCAAGGCAAATTGCTATGAAAAATCAGCCTGGATGGAGTTCTCATGCAAACAGAGCACACAGGAAGACCAAATTCATTTGTCTTATGTCTTTGGTGTAAGACTAAACTTCTGCAAGCTGGAGCTAAATTGTTTGTTGTGATAACAGTGTACTGTGGCTGTAAAGTTTAAAAAGGCCAAAGGATGTCAGTACTCCAATATGTTTGCCATGTAAATGGAGCTTATGATAAAGCTATTAATCAAGTATAAAAGTAAATCTTGTTTTGAAAGGAATGGTACTGTATGCTATTGATTTTTATCCACCTTCATTCTAATAAGTGTGTTCTACTTTTGGTCTCTGTGCAAACTGCTTCATAATTATATAAATATAAAATAAGGGGAAAGTTGGAGTACAGTCTGATACTTCACTCATCATACCAAAACTAAGACTTCTATCAATCCTCACACACAAAAGATAAAGTAACCAGTTAAGTTAAAAATTAATTTTCTCTTCTTGTTATTATCCTAGTAATATAAAACCAAACCCACTAGTGATTTAACTCCTGTCTAGGAAAATTTTTAGGAAGTTTAGCTTTCAGCTTTGCTTAGTACAAAAAAATGCATGAAGGATAGAAAATAAGACAACTCTTACTATACTCACAAGACGTCTTTTGATCATCAGGTGGAAATAGCTGCAGAACTGCTATTTTTTTAGTTCAATTTAGGTTCCTTTGTTCAGTGTAAAAATAAAAATATAGTAAATTAAGCTTATTAAAATGAAAATTAACTGGCCAAAATATTGTGGTTTGTTACTTCTTTTGTGTATAGAGAATAGAAAATGCCACTAACAACATTAGCTTTCCCTATTTATATATAATGAATATAAAAGGTGCAAGATGGTGAAGGAGCGAACACAATGTTTTCAAATTACATGTCATGTAATCTCTGGAAATTATCCTGAAAACCATAATTCATGTATGATTCTTTTTGTCTGATTTATGGTGCCACTATAACTCTTAGTAGGTCCCTTTAATTCACAATAGCAAATCAAATGAAGCAGTGGGTCTGCTAAATTCAGTTGGTATCAAGTGGATTTTTATATTATATTTTACATATGTTAAAACAAAATGACATAAGCAGAAGGTAGGTTCTGGCTGAAATGTCTGCAGTTCATCACATGTACAAACATTTGATGCTGAAGTGAGATTCAGAAATTTGTGAGCTGTTTTACATGATTGTATAAAGCAGTCATTTTCTACTTGCCTGGATTGATTTGCAGTCACACACTAAAACACTAAACATCTATCCTCAAAGGGCTGTCAATGTTTTCTTCTATAATTCTATCTTTGAAATGGAACAGTTCTATTGAGCAGTTTTTAAAAATGTTGGAATATTTGAAGGATTGACATAAATTTGATGCGGATGGAAAACTGAGCAAGCAATTACAAAACTATGCACTTCTGAGAAGGCGTATCTTCATAAGCCTATGCTCCATCCTAAGAGTTTCAAAACCATAATGATGTGTGTTACGCCCTGTTCAGATGCTGTTTCCCTTACACTGTCTTCTTTTGTAGAATATACACTTGAAGATGTTTCTGAAGTGACTCTACCCTGAAGTAAAATACACCAATACTTGTTATCTCATATCTGTATCACTGGTCAGTGAGAGAGCTGGCTCATTATCTCTATTGCTTTTTCTCCCCATCCTTAAAAAAAACCCCAGCAAACCACCCCCTCAACCAGAAATCAGAGCAAGTTAACTCTGTGTAGTCTGGAGCCTATTAATGCATTACTTTAATCTCATTTTAGATTGTAAAAGCATGGCAGAGTGACATTGAGACTTGGACTGTTCTGGAGCCTGTACTCAGAATGGCCTCGACACACAGAGAACAGTTTTATCTTTGGCAAGAACCACGTGATCTTAATCTTGCTTCCTGAAACTTGGAGCACAATGATTGTTCCTGAAATTGCCTTTCAAAAGTTTACTTCACATACTTTTGTATTACGGGTTAGATCCATTAACCCTCTGACCAGGGTCTGCTGTTCAGAGAATCTTAGTGTAGAAGGAGAATGAACAGCTTTACCAATGGCACCATGTTATACAGTGTACCTGGTTCGCATCTACCTCTTCCAAGCTAGGCAAACCAGAAGATTAAAAAATAAATAAATAGAATAAAGGAATAAATTCCTTCAGAGATGAGAATATTCTCCTTCAGAGAATAGCATGCACACAAAGACCTAAAAATTATTAGTTAACTTTTAAATTACTTTAATTAAACAGTTATTTACTTGCCATGGCCATGTATTTATTATTTAATTTATCTGCAGGGATCTGTGGAAAAGAAGTGAGGGGACAGGACTGAGGAAAGAATAACTACAGATGAGGAAATGTTCTGGGTGGTTCCCAAGTCATCATAACGGAAGCTAATATCAGCCTCTCTAATGCACAGCAATTCTGGAACTCAGGGGCCACAGAGATTTTTTACACTCTCCTTCCCTTAATTGCTTTGAATACTAACCTGTCATGTTTCAGTATCTGTTTGACTGTACATAGGCAAATTCCAGATTCCTAGCAAATTCCTAACACTTTTGAACCTCAGCACCAAACCACCTTTTCCTTCCTTCTTCAGTAGGGATATTGGCTGTTCAGTGACAATGTGAGTGTAATGCCGCGAGCTGCACACAAGGTCTGTCTCATATTCTGGGAAAATTCAGTCATGTAAAATGACACCAATACATATAAATTTGTAGACTAATATGGTAAAATCACCAGCAGTCTGTGGAGTAAATGCACACCTGAAAAGGAGGTACTGCTAGCATGTTCCAATTTTAACTCCATTGTTTTCTGTTATGTGCCTATGATCATAATTTTGAAGTTGAAACTTCAAAAGCCGGTATTTCTTATCTCAATGTTTTTCACCTCTGGGTTAAGGTTCTTGTTACACTGTACTCTACTGTCATGGGTTCAGCAGCAGCAGTCATTTTTCTCCTTCTTGGTAGCTGGTGCAGCACAGTGTTTTTGATTTTTTGGGCCTTGGAGCTGTGCTAACACCAGTGTTTTCAGTTACTGCTGGGTAATGTTTGGGTCTGGCCAAGGACTTTCTGAGTCTCATGCTATGCCAG
>JARCZZ010045540.1:0-13703 GCA_030323915.1 Brotogeris chrysoptera
CATTTGGAATCCATCCCCAAAATGACTGCTATTTACTCTCCCTATCACAAAAGCTACGTCTGGATTGGCTCAGTGTAGCAGTCTCAACAAATGGCCAGAATATTTTTTAAGCATGGATTGAGCAATACAGTCAGCCTTAAGTTGGTGATTTCAGGTCATGGCCAAGACGGTGTGTGTAAATATGCTCCATGAGGGGAGCAGGGGTGGCAGCCATCCCTGGAGTAGCCGATGGTGGGATGCATAGAGGTGGCAGCCAGCACAGCGCTCGAGACTGAGCTCCCCATCGCACTTCCTGTGCTGGCTCTGGCAACTGGTAGGGAAAACTGGTGCTTGGGCACATGATGGCCTCTGTGCTCTCTGCTGTTGGTCCCCTGCCCGCACGGTATTGACTTTGTTAGCCAGCATGACTAATGCTGCAGAACACACTGGGACTTATCTGCACTGTAAACAGACAGCTGAAAATGTGAATTTCTGTCTCCAAAATTAATTTTTACTGGAATTCTACAGGCAATAAATAGGAATTATTTTTTTTATGTCTGTGTGCTTACCGTGTACATTTTGGTCTGTCTAAACCAAAATGTTAGGCAGAGATGAAGGCTACTAGTTTCTTCTGGTATTGTAAGAATTTGCCGGATGGCAGTGTGAGTCCATCTTGGACAATAATGCTTTTTACATTTACTTTGGTACTAGAGATACCAGCTTCCAGCAGAGACATCAAACAGTCTTGACCATTTCATCTGGACTATATAGCATTCCCCCTGCTTTTCATTTCCATGTTGTCTTCAGGAGTGCTTTTATGAATTACTGCTTGGTATTTCTTTGTGTTAATGGGCACTGGTATATTGATGTTTATTGATGGAAGAAAACAGTATTTTTCGAAATCTAGTATTAGTGAAAAACTGTGAAATCCTACATATAGAAAAGTCTGTAGTTCATAAGAAGCTATTATATTGAGTCATTAGGTAGCATACCTGGTGTAGTTAAAGGGCTTTCATTAGCACACAAGTCAGTTGCTTCTGATGTGAATGGGAGTTTTAATATTGACTCCAGTGGAGCCAGGATTTCAGCCATGTTTTTAAGGGTTTTATTATAGAAGGAGTTTTATTGAATGATTTTACAGTCTTGAGAGAAGAAAATCTGTCCAGCTTCCTGTCTTAGTTTTTACTCTTATAGCTCAGAAGCAAGACCCAGATGAAATGTATAAAAACCAGATTTCTTTTACAGGCAATGGAAAATGCACTGAGTTGAATTTAGCCTTACTGTGTTTGATCAGCTGTTCCTGTGACTGCATGCATTGTCTGTGCACAGCAAGTGCACGGTCAGCCTACGTAAATGCACTGTATCAGTAGAAAATGTAGAGCAGACTCTTTTTCTTGAAATATCAATAATACTATGCAGTGTTGTACTAAAAAAAAACCCCACATGGTACTTTACATGCAACACACACCCGCAGCAAAGTGGTTGAGTTCTTTTGGATAAATTTTTTTGCTAATCTGAACACAGGGAGATCAGACTTCAAGTCACTGGGTTGATGTATTGCTTGGATGAAAGAGAGCATGAAAGGAATGGGGAGTAAGATATCCAGAGAAGTTGGAGTGTGCAAATGGAAGTAAGAAGGCTGTTGGAGAAACAAGTACAGAATGAACACAGCAGAAGAAAGGCATACAGAAAGGGAACCACTGAAATATTAATATCCATAAATAGCCAGTGAGACCTGTCTTGTGTGAGGCAGCATCACTATTAGACTAACTCTTGAATTAAGACACATCTGCAAAGAATTCACCAAAAGCCTGAGTATAATTCTTCTCTGCCATTAGATGACTTTTGAAACAACTGGTTTATGTCTGTCTGATGCAGCTGCATGAAACATAAAACATGCCTTACACATGATAGTATCTTGTGCCAACTGTCCTGTTGGTTTTTCTCCTGGACATTGAGTTATGAGGTGTTCCATGATGACTGAGATGTAATACACGCTAAATTAATATGTAAGATCCTTTTTTTTTTTTGTCCTGGATACAGATATAAGTGATGCAGAATAACTTGCTGGATCCTGCAAATCCTTCCTAGGCTTTGAAATCCTGTGTTTGAAATCTAGTATTTGAAATCTATCCTTCCTAGGATTTGCAGGTTTTGCTGCTGGTGCTGACACAATACAGTTTTTGTTGGACCACTGTATTCAACATGTCTGCTTATGTAATTTTATAGCCATATATTTCTGACAGATTTCTGACGGACGTTCACATGAATTGCCTTATTTAACTGCACTTACTTAAATATTTTTTGGCATACTCTGTATTTCCAGCTCTGGGGTACAGATCCTTGTGGAATGGGTTATTACCTCTAAGTCTCAAAAATTAAGGAAAAAAAGGTGCCTTCATGGAGAAGGATAACTGTTTTCCTTTTGAGCTTGCAGGATCTCTGTAAATATGAGGGATGATACTGATTTCCTGTAATGTTTTTTGTATTTTGACTCATGGGGACAGATTTCCAAAGTCACAGACCAGCACATCCTGGACAAGTAATCTCCACAAGGAAGAGCTGAAAACTGCCTTAGAAGTGCCAAGACACTCTCTACTTGTGCAGGTTGTCAGCAGGCGCTGGTCCCCAGGCTGTCCTGGGAAGTGTGTGCTTATGAGAGGCACAGAAGCTCTGCCAGAGTAGCAGAGCTGGGCAGGGAACAGAAGGGGTAGATGGACACTGTCCCCACCATTGCCCAGAAAGAACTGCAAGCTTCAGTGTTTTTTTATCTTTTGCTTTGATGCAGTGAATGTGCTCAGATAACCCCTACCTACTGCGCAGACACAGCCCATGGGCTGCAGCCCTGATATCATATCCAAAGAAACAAAAGTTTGGAAAACACATAAATCTATAAGCGTGGTATTTTGAGATTTACATTGCCAGATGATCCCACTGAATGCCGGCTGGAGTATGAATTACTCCTTTTGAACCTGAGACATGAAACAATGACTGCTAGAACCTTGTAGTAGGCATTTCATTTTGTTTAGCCTCTTTCAGGGTGGGTGAAGCCTTCTCCTTTATAAGCTACATAGTAGGTCCATCTGAAATTATTTTCCTCTTGAGAAGTTGCTCTGAGGATATTGTTTATAAGCTGCTGACCTTTAAACGGCTTTCTTGTTCCATTACCTTGATTCTTGGTTATTTAAAGCCCCAGGTCACTTTCACTTTTAATTGTGCTTTATTATTCTTCATTGTTACAGAATGTTTCAGTCAATTTAACTAGAAGGGAGCCTTATACTCTCCTCTTAATGGATTGAATTTGGGTCATAACAAAATGAACAATTATCCTTGCCTATTTTATCAGTCTTAGTCTTGTCTCATTTATTTTTAAGCTTTGGCAGATCTCCTTCAAAGGCAGATGTAAGCAGAGTTTATTGCAGGTTAGCAGAAGGAAGTGCTCTCTGCTGCTGTGGGTGAAAGTGAGATGAGGAAGAAGTATGAGATAGCGAGGGTTTAATACCACTAGGATTTTGGAATAATTGCATGGTTCATATATTTCTATCAGTGTCAAGTGAAAATTAATAAAGCCGCAGTTTTATCTGGCGTTTAATCCTGACGATATTACTCCTTTTTATGTACAAGCTTGTTGGGCAAAGCATCGACTTGCATTCCTTTCTTTCCAGGATTTACTAATTGGACTCCAGCACTAGACCTTACTACATTCAAAATTGCTCATCTTCCAATTAACAAATGTGATTCACGGCTTGGCTTTGTGAACGAAGATTTGGAAGGGCTTTACCCACGCTTATTACAAATGCACTGATGGCTAAAAAGACCAATGCAGGATAGACAAGTTCGGTTGCAAAAAGCACAGCGGTAGGTCTCCTTAGGTGGTAAAGGCAAGGCACGGTTCTTTCTGAATTGTCTTTTCTCATCGAGACTGATTCTGCGTGTGTTCTCAAAAGAGACAGCAGCATTATGTGCGATGTGTCTCCAAATCTCCCGACTGGAGGCCAGGGTGGACCACTGATGGTAGTCAGTATGGCCAAGGCTAAGATATTGTTTCAGGGAGTCCTTATATCTCCTCTTTGGGGCACTTCTTTTGCGGCAGCCGGTGGCGAGTTCACCGTAGAACACAATCTTAGGGAGGCGGTGATTCTCCATCCTGGAGATGTGCCTCGTCCAGCCCAGCTGTGTTTTCAGCAGCATGGCCTCAATACTGGTGACCTCTGCCTGTTCAAGGACATTAACATTAGACATATAGTCAGTCCAGTGGATGTTTAGGATCGTAAGGAGGCAGTGCTGATGAAAGTGTTCGAGGAGTCACAGGTGGTGGTGATGGATGAAGAGTAGACAGTACAATGGCTCTATAGGCACTAATTTTTGTACTTTTCTTCAGGTGTTTATTACACCAGACTCTTTTCTGGAGTTTTCCGAAAGCTCTGTATGCCTTTGCTATTCTGTTATCTATCTCTTTATCAATCATGGTGTCTGAGGAAATAACCAAGTGTGATTATTAAACACATAAAACACATGATGGTAACTTCAAATGCTCTTTCTGTAATACTCTGGTAGAGCTGTAAGATGCCAATCAGCTTACTAGCTGTGAGCTTTCAACAAGAAAAGTGGCTGGGGTTTATTTTTAATCCTAATTGTTCTTGTTTTCTCCCACTCCATCCTAATTCTGCTGTTCTCTTCTTACACCCTTTTTCTCACTTTCTTCTCTCACTCTATCCTTATTCAGCTTCTATGTCCCTCTAGCGCATTGTTTTCCCTATTTAAATTTTAAATGTTATCTTGTTTCAATTGTAGGATAGTTCCCATTTTAAACATAAGGGATTGGCACTAGGGGAAAAATTATTTGCCTGAAATTCTCCAAAGTCCAAAGTTTCAATCTAAGCCTACCTATCTATATGCCACTAACCCCTGGGCTACCTGAGCTATGCTTTGAAAGTTCACTTTTATGTCAAAATTTTCTGCAATCTGAGCAGTTTCTGACAGTCCAGAAACTAAGAATCCTCTTGCCTGCAAGCCCTCAGGTCTTTTATTCAGTCAGCATTCTCCGCTAACATACAGCGCATGCTGCAAAGATTTGATTCCTCACCACATGCAGTTATTTTCCTTTAATACATAGTTTAAGACAGTGCTCAAACATACTGGGTTGAGTAACAGGAGGTGCCTATGAAGTAGGAGATCTGATTCCTTCCTCAGCATCAGTAGTTTAAGACATTTTATCTCCTGTGCCCTAGAAGAGTAGACAAGCAAACAGAGGCAAAGGATGAGGAGAAAAAATTGCGTTCCCAAATCAGTTTTTGCGTTATGTCTAAGAAGCTATATAGTCCTATCTTTTCTCCTTCATATTCCCTTTCTTAAGGGAAACTTCGCCAAGTTCCTTCATCATGCTACTTTCTGGCCTCATTCCTGCCTGCAACAAGGAGGAACACCTGCAGGACATGGTCCCTCTTTCTCCATCTCTGATATCAGCTGGTGTGGTTCAGGAAATTATCTTGGGAGGAGGGGTGGAGGCAAAGGAGTGACTCCAGGTCTCTCATTTCGCAGCTGATGTGTGTGTGAGGGTGTATGCACCTGGATCTTACTCTGATGTAACACAAGGTCAAGGTTGTAGCAGGTACTGAGCCCTCAGTGCTGGGTCCACAGGTATGTCACAGTCTGAGACACTCATCCTGCTTTGGGGTGTAGGCAGAGGAAGGCACATGTTCTTGGTTATGTATCTCAGCTGTAACCCAGTACTCTCAACTCATTTATGCAATCTCTTGGCCTTTGTGCTGCTGACCAATTCTTACATAAAGAAATGATGAATACTGACAGAATGAGGGATTAATGGTAGTTTTGATACCAAGTGATGGTCCAGGAACAATGGCAAAGTTATTTTTGCAGAACTAATATTTTATTCATCATAAGCTAGCAGGGTTGAAAAATGAGACATATTTTTGTGTGCACAAACATCCCTGGAATAGAAGTACCAAATTGCAAAGCTCTGTGCATGGTGAGGACCACGCAGCATCTTGTTCGGTCCAATCTAGTCCAGCTGATGAAGCTATTGAAGCATGTAAGTGGTGGTGGGATTCACCTCACTTAACGGTAGATATCTAGTGTGGTTGTTTATGTCTGAGATAAATCTCTGTATATGCCCTTTAGAACTGATGGAAAATCAGTTCTAGCCATTAGATTTGAATTAATTACTCTGTAGAGCTTCCTATTCCCTTTATGGGCTATGAAGGTTATGTAGGCAACTAGGTCACATTAGATCATGCTCTTAGACGTCTACCTTTGATCCAGCAAATCTCTGCCAATGCATTTTACTTGCAGTAGGAACATGTAGTGGTTGGCAAGCTGAACTTGTGGTATATAGGCCAGACGACAGATTTTACCAGGGATCAGGCAAGGATTGAGGGGCTCAAGTCTAATATTGGAATGCTGCGTATCTTCTACTCTCACTGAGGGGAGATAAGAATACTCATTCCATTTAGGAAGCACTTGTTGTCAGCAAATGCACACTCTGTAGGAAGCTCTTGTAAGCAATTTACATCATTTAATGTGATAACATAATACCTTATGCTGGAAATAGGTTAGTGTTTTTAATTTGTAAACTTAAAAAAACACCAATAGTGGCGAAGGAATTATTTGACCCCTGTGTGCTGGGGGATATATTAGCTGAACAGTGACATGACTGGATGCCACTATTGGGATCACAGAAGTTGCCAGACTGCATCAAACCAGTGGTGCATGAAAATTTGTACTACGGAAGATGGGAAACCATTGCAGGCAATTACGTACTACATAAACTTGTCTAGGGTGGTAGTTTCTGTCTAATCACCAAAATTTTACTAAGTGATGTCCTGAAACATGAGAATTCACAGCTTTGGTAATGTTTATTTTGTATTTAATTTAGCTATGTAGGTTTTCATGCTCTCTTGGCAACGATCAGATAGTTTTTTGGTGCTCCCAAGTTACTGGTCTCACAGATTATGTCTATGCTACTAAATGAAACAGATGCAAATCCATTGCCTGCTCAAGGGTAAGTGATGTGGCACATGTCACATTGCATTGCGGTAGGCCAGGAAATCATCATCCCCAGGACTGATGGCATCAACTGGCTTGCATTCACAGTGGCACTCTCCAGTGGACTGTGTCTACCATATGGTAGCTTGGCCCAATTTTGCCTTAGGGCTCAAATGGTGGTCCTAGGACACAAGAATATTTTTTTTACTGTGGGTTGTTGGTTTTATTTGTTTGCCAACTCAAAGTATCTGAAATAATGTAAACAATATTTCACAGTCAGTGAGAGTGGCAATTTAGCAATATGAAGCTGAGGACATATATTTAATGGCTTGGGGTGCACCTGGGAACATCTGATCATTTGAGAATCTCATTGAAGGGTGGAAAGAGAAACTGGTGCACTGTTGTACATACAAGAACATGAAAGTACTTGCTTTGTAAGAAAGCAAATTGGAGCTGCTGAGAGAGCAAAAGTGTAAGATTATGCTTAAGCCATGGGAATGCCTGGAGGTTCAGTATACAAGTAAACTCCTTGGTCCTCTTTGCTTAGCAGTTGTACTGATTTTCAGACACTTGCAGCAGTGAATTCCAAAGTCAATAATGTTTCATTAAAAAATGCATATCCTTGTAGCAGCTGGATGCCCGTTGATTTCACTGAACATTCTTTGCCTTTTCTGTATTGAGAGGAGATTAAACAGCAGACATAGTCTAAACTTCTTATACTGTCTGCTGGTCTACAGATCTTTGCCATTTGTCTTTAACAAAAAACATCTGTTGATTTTAGACTGCAAAAGGATTTGGGCAGAAAATATCTGTCTGTTATGTGCACAGACGTGTCCAGCAAAGAGAAGTATCTGACTTCTAGGTGTTACTGTATTAGAAATTATCAATGGTGATATTTTCCTTTTTTTAGTGACTTCCCATGTAAAACCCTTTCCACTTTCATGATTACTTCTATTAACCGCAAACTTTTTTTGGAAATCAAATAACCAGATGTGATTCTAGAAAACTTACTTGGTCATTTGATGTTTTGTATTAATTTTGTGAACAAACACAAACTAAGTAAAATCTTCTGAAGTGGCTATGCAAAGTAGGTCTCTAGGCTGAGGGCAGAGCATAAAGTCCAGTTTTTGGATGCATGAACACATGCCGACCCTGTGTTATTTGGGATGTTTACTGCTACTGGAAACTGGGCTATTCTGGTTTGCATCCTTCCACATGAACCCAAATTTTTCAAAATGGAAAATACAGTCCCAAAGTGGTCTCCGGATTTTGAATCACCTCAGACATTACTTTTTTTTCACTGAAAAAATAAACCCCACTATCATTGGTATATGCACCCTTCCCAATTCCTGTATAGTAAATATTGTAAAAATATCCTTAGAAAATCAGATGGCAGCTGTTAAAATACTGTGTTGGAGTCAGGTCTATGATTAACCTGACAAAATCCTTAACTTACTTTCAAGGATGTTCTTTCCTTAGGTCTTCTTCATTACCTAAATGTGTTTATCTTTTAAAAATTCTCCTTTTATTTTATGTTAGAAAACGTATATATTGTCCCTTGTCATTCAATGTGGTTGCACTCTCAGCTTAGATTAAACAAAGTACTGTTCTTTAGGAAACTGGGAAGAAATATCTGTGAAGGCTGTACTAATGATAAGATACCACGATGCGAAATACTAGATGTTGTGTGTTTTGGAAAATGGACTTCATTTTCAGTTCTGAACTGTGTTTCTTGATAAAGGTGATCTATTCATGTAATTAGGATAATCGATGGCATCAGTGGTGCTGCTTAGTCAAGTTGATATTGTTTGCAGGAACAGAATATGTTTCCTCCTGCCTCCTTTGTGATTTATAGTTCTGGTATCTTAAATCAAGATTGAATTGCAAGTGCCTCAGCATAGGGTCAAGGTTCAAGAGCTTTTTTTGTGAGGTAGATAGGATACTTGTTTGTTAAAAATGAATAAACTCCTAATCTATTTTGAATATTAATTATTCATTTGCATTCATCTTTGTTAAAATTTGCTATTGCACAGTTGTTTTGCATTGAAAATCCTTTCTAAAAATACTTAAAAGGGGGAACTGAAATCATAAGATTTGCAAGAATAATGAGAATGATCAAATTAAGGGTATTTCAAAATAAGAGTAAATTAGCAATTAATTTAAGAATTATGAAATTATTAGAAGGGAAAGGAGAGGAAAGTGTAAAAGCAGAAAGGCCAAAAATATTCTGTGATCTGGGACTTCATTGTAGTCCACCCTGTGGGGATAACACAAAACATTCAAAAGATTAAATGTAGCGATGGAAAAAGAAGAGCAGAAAAATCTAGTGCTGGGCCACACTGTGCCTTCTTACAAACAGCATTGTGAGATCTCGTACAGAACTGAACAAGACAGTCCATTTTCAGGTGAGACTGAAATAACAGAATAAAAATAATTTCCTTTGTCTTACATTAATTCTGTCATTTTGGTGATATCAAATAGAGTGGGAACAGTTAACAAGAGCTGGGCAGGAGTTTTGGGAGAAAACCTTGTCCAGAGGAAAATGAAGTCTGACAACACAGAAATATTTTACACTTTCATGTCTAGAAATCTACTGGTTGTGTCTTTGTTTCCTTGATTCTTAGTTGCTCATATAGCTTTTACAAAAGTAGCCCTTTATAATGGCTCCCATGTGTAAAAAACACAGAATCAGTGCTGGTCTTCTGAAATTACCTGTTTACATTATTTTCCTCATAGTTTTATCTGTGATGTGAGATGATATTCATTGTGTAACTCAGTAACAATGCATCAGTGTAGTGTTTATAATCTGTGACGATCCGTATTTGTCTAATCTCAGCTAAAGACTTTCAGCTCTCAGATAATAAAATGTTCACAGAATTTAATTGACCCATGTCTGATCCCTTATTGAACTGGTTGTGGCCTAGGGCTTGTAGCTGAGCTTAAGATACAATTATGTGTATTCAAACTGTGTCACTTTACAACCCACCTGAGCATCTTATGTCGGATGCAGCCATATGGAATGATGATACCAAGGTTGTACAATCTATTTATTACAATTTTGAGAATTCAGATGGTATAGTAATTGTCCCAAAGTCCTCAAGAACCATGAATTATTTGAATTTCTTTGGGAAGTTGTTTTTCTGCAGGACAAATAGCAGTTGGCAGAGAAGTAAGCCTCCAAAACTAATTTAATTTAAAAGCATATATTCATATACAAATAATCACACTTCAACATAAACTGTAGCTGTGGACTTTAGGGTGCGATGCTACTAGAAAAATCTATATTTTCAGAAATTCTTTTGAAGTACATGATTAAATACTAATGAGGGAAATAAAAGAGGCTCACCTCATCTTTATTGTCTGAATCATGTGACTGTATTTTTGTCAATCCTGCTTACCAGAGAATGTAACACTAGAAGACCCGTATTCCCTATCTTCATGTGAATCAAAACTAGGAGACACAGACGGCTGCGTTTCAATGCGATGCTGATTTCTTTGCCCTTAGATGAATTAAACAATTTCGAAGACATGCAATGTGCCTTTGCTTATTTCCCAAACACTTTCAACAGCTGGTAGGCTCTCAAAGGTCTGATTGTTTTTTCTTTAAATATGTGATATATTTTGCATTGAATATCCAATTTATTGCTAAGAAACCCCCACAAGAACAGACATTGTTTACCTCTAGTTTTATTTGCTGGCTCTTTCGAGGTTATCTCAGGCACATAATAAGTATTATCAGCCCATCCATTAATAAATGTCTCTGAGACCAAGAGAGCTGAAATGCTTTGCCCATCAGAGCATATTACAGACCTGATACTGCACTCTGACTACAATGCCTTGTCTTCTTGAAGCCACATCAGAATAAAAGAAGACAAATTAGTGCTTGAAGCCTAGAAAGAAAAGTGATTTCATATGTAAAATCCTATAGAAAATATGCAGGCATTTTGACCAACATATCTGTTACTCTATATGTTTCTGTATCATTTTAGAGTCTTATGATTATGAGGCTTTTAATTTGTGGGTTTTTTTGGGTATTATTTTACAGCTTTCAAATATATTTTTTGTCTTAAAATTTAGTAAGCTTTGTCCTCAGCAATGATGCGTCTGAAAATCGTGAATCAATTGTTCTTCACTTATCTCCATACAAATCCATTAAAGCCTGATGCTGGTATATCAGCATTTTCAGATGCATTTTCAAAACTTTGCCCCAAATAATTTTGCAAAATGAAGTTCAGAATTGCATCCTTATCCAACAAGGCATATAAGTACTTTACGGAGATTTCTCTTTTTTTGAGGTTAAAATCATATGTTGACTTTGCTTGCATTTAATGGTCCTGGAATAATAGCAGTTGTAACTATGAAATGAAGAGCGTACTCTCAGGCACCATATTTTGCTGTTTTTCAATGAAAATAAGCAAGGTTCTTTTCTACCAGTGTCTTATCCCTCAAACCAGCAGTAAGAGAAACCCCCTTGCACTACTCCCTCAGTTTAGGTTGTTACCTATTCTGAAAGCTTGCCACCACTTCTGCACAAAGGAAACTCCTGCAATTGCTTCTTCAAAACCTCTAATTAACCCAGATCCACTTTATTTTATACCTGCTTTCTTTTACCATTGACTAACTAAATAAATCATTAGATAAGGAAGTAAATTAATGTCCATTTTGTATTTTGTAAGTTTGCCCATGAAGGTATCTTCATCAGAAAAATTAACATTTTAAAATCTACTGGAGATGCTATTTCAGAGTATAATTAACTAAATTAAAGGGAAATAAGTTCGGCATTGATCTTTAATATGCTGCCTTGCGTGGTGTTTTCTTGATTGAAAAAGGCATTTATATGAAACAGCTAGCCTGGAGATCACAGTGTATGTACAATCTCCTTTTATTAGAGATCAGTAGGAATGAGAAAAGAGGACTCTGAGAACAGGAAGTGTCATAAACTATTTTGTTGCTTATGGACTATGTCTTGGGTAATGTTGTTTATGACTTGGCTGCAATGCTGATATTTTGTGAATGTTGTCTCGTTTAATAAATATAAATGTGATTAACTTGAATAGGCTTGTTTGGAGTGCAGTGTAACAAGATTTTTTCCTTTTGCATTATGAGATACTTCTGAAATGTATATAATGTTTTCTTTCCCTGGTTCATTAGGACCAAATCCAAGACTCAGTTCTGAGGTTGAGTAAAAGGAGTACCTGGTGGAGAAGCCATTCAAGTTGTGGAGGGCAGAACACAGCTTCTCAGGACAGGCATCCTGCAGCCTGCTCTGCATGGGAGAGACACTTCAATGGTCTCATCGCTGTTGTCTCCAGCCTAAATCTTCTGGTGTCTTCATCACACTCAGTCTTTTTAGTGGGAAACCAAGACAGAGCGAGATTTATCCATTTTCATGTGGTCAGGGAGGAAATCAGAAGCAGTGCAATCAATAATGGGTCTGATTCCCTGTCCTGTTAGTAGGCAGTGTATTCAACAAAGCAACACACTAGCTGTATAACATGCACAGTTTGTTAAACAAACACGCTAGAGAATAAGCACACTAAAGCAAACAAGCACACTAACACAAATCAGGTATATATTTATATATAGTAAATAAGTACAATAAAGCAAATTACATATATATACATATAGCACAGAGGAAAATTAGCAATGCATCAAATCATTACTACATAGAGAGAATAGCGATTAAGAAAAAATACATCACCAATTATCACCAAATCATCATCCAGGCCCACACTTCAAGCTGGGAAGCCCTGTTGCAGCCATTGCCAGGAATCTCAGGTAAATGGGAAAGTTCCTACATGGTGCATCCACGAATATGTGAGGCTTTGGATTTGGCTACGGGAGGGTCCTGCTTTTATATCCTTAGAAAAACAAGCAGCTTTATGCCAGATTTGTAACTGTTTACTCGTGAGGCTGTGCAGTTTCTCATGATCTCACTGCTATCTGTGGTGAGAACACTGGCCAGGCACCCCAGTGCCTTTGTTATGTCTCTCAGCCATGAGTAGAAATCAGCTCTCATCTAAATTCCCATCCATTACATTCCTCTAAATTGAAGGCTATTTCTCTAGCTCTCATCTAGGTTCCCATCCATTACATTCCTCTAAATTGAAGGCTATTTCTCTATCAGCAGTTTGTTGATTAAAAAAATGTAATTCTCCACTTCAGTTGGTTATTAGTGGTTGTGAGATGCTGATGCATTCTGTGGAAACTCAGAGAAGTCACAGGACAATAAACTTGAGTGTTAGATTCTAACCCCATGGGACATCAGAGAGCCTTGCACAACAGAGGAATAAACATATGGAAGGTGAACAGCAGGCACTAATTTGATTAGAAAATCAATACTTAGAGCAGTATCCTTACACTTCAGTCAATTAGGACAATGATCAACAGAAGTCCCTGGGCTGCTTAGGCATGTTACATTAGATCTTTACTGAATAAAAGCCACAGCCAGAAACCAGAACTCCCTTCTCCCATTCGAATGCCCAAACTTTGAGGCTGGGGCCACAGTACTTTACTCCAGGTCTTTCTGATTGTGAAGATTCCTCTTTGGCTGCCCAGAAGATGGCTGCTGCAGCATGAATCTCGCCCCTATTCCACATATCCAAACACCACGAATGTCTGGTACTTTTGTTCACTCCTTTACATAGAATCACAGAATCATAGAATAGTTAGGGTTGGAAAGGACCTTAAGATCATCTAGTTCCAACTCCCCTGCCATG
>JARCZZ010045542.1:0-14098 GCA_030323915.1 Brotogeris chrysoptera
AGAGCCTTGGGTGACATGGTTTAGTGTGAGGTGTCCCTGCCCATGGCAGGGGGGTTGGACCTAGATGATCTTAAGGTTCCTTTCCAACCCTAACTATTCAATGATTCTATGAAAATCTACTATGAAACAAATTGCAGTACGAGCTTTCTTGGATCTTCTACAAAAGTCATTTAACTTGCCTGACTAAAAGTCACTTACCCTGCTTAACCTAATGCTACATACACCAAATAATACTGATTTTACCTCCTTCATGCAGGAAGTTTTTGCTTGCCTAAGGTGCAAGTTAAGAATACGGATAACTACCTATGCTGATAAAGTTTTTAGAAGATTATTCTTTTTCTTTGCTGTTTCTCAGTATTTGAAGAATACCAGAGAAGAGGGTTAGGATCCTGGGGGGAAAAAAACCTGAAAAATCACAACAGAAAAACGGTCACTACAAAAAATGACAGCTAGTGATAAAACTGGCATCCCCCAAAAAAGGTTTGAAAAGACAGTTACACACAATCATTAATTATGTTGAAAACAACTTGGTTTATAAAATACTTGTTTTGTTGTTCAGAGTGAAGTTATCAACAACTATACTGTTTAAGAATCTCTACAGGAGATGCTTCACACTAACAGCTTCTCAGAATGCCAGTAAAGGCATTGTCTCAACTTCATGCAGTGCAACCAAAACAACATCCCCAAAATAACTCAGCATTGTAACATACAAAATTTTGTTGTTCTTGCTGTTCTTCGTTGCTTACATGCAACACTACGCATTGAATGTAAATATTACTCTCTTTAAGCAGCCATTCGAATGTATTCCAGTTTGGTACTGTAGCAGTTGGATGCACTCTTACAGAAATTAAACAAATCAATGTGGTATGACCGGAAAACAATTTTTCTCTATAGGTACATTGAGTTACTATCAGGAGAGAAGAGGAAAGAAAAGCCTATTCAATTGAAATCAAAATGGTATGATAGCTTTAGCCCTCATTATAGGGAAAAATTCTTAAAATTACTTACAAGCAGAAAAGTCCTGGCATGGAATTCACCCTGATTAAAGATGGAATGGAATGTGCACCAAAAAGGCTGCATAAGAGGGCAGAGGTAATCCTGTTTTCTTTATCTTTACAGTACCCATTATACCATATTAATCTTATTTAATTTTGTAAACCTTGACACTTCTGCAGTGGTGCAAGGAAGAAGGGTCTCCCATGTATAACTCCTTCATGCATGAGTCACTTTCTGTGATTACGATGCCTGATTTTGAAGCAAAGACCGTGCATAGCTGAAACTGAACTTCAGGTAGTTTATACTTAGGCTTGTAACATTAATGGAAATCCTTGGAGGCTGTTGTGTGAGAAAGACTGCAGGAAATGACTGACTGGAGATCATGCCATTTCATATTTCACCTTGCTTGCACAAAGCTTTTGCTCCCCAAAATCATTTGGAACTATTTTTACCCAACAGGCTTGCTGCAGCTGCCCAACTCACTGGCAACATTTCAGATCTTTCTGAATGTTTTTCCTGTACATGCCACTTGCATATTTCAGTCTTTCATACTACACGTTATCGGTGATACTGACTGCTAGCAAGAAGCTTCTTTGTGACTTGTGTTTGATGATGAGATAGGCTAGATTAGAAGTTCTTACAGCACAATTTAGACTTGATATATATTAAATGGTTACCAGCTAATTCCCTGAACATGCTGGCAAAGAGGAATCACCTATGCATCAAAGTTTAAAGTTCTCAACATTACTTGAAAACCTGACAGCTGTTAGTATGATTTCAAATTGCCTTCAGTATGTGATGGATTACATAAAGACCGTGAGATTACCTGAAAATATGTTCTTGAGATTTTCTACAGCAGCTGCCAGTTGGCTATGTTGCACTACGGCATCCTTAACATCCTTGAGGTTTTCTATGGTGTTGATGCTCTGTCTCCAGTCCTTATTGACATCTATCAAAGACTGCTGAATGTCCTTCACATCATTAAGTGCATTGTGCAGTTGACTTAAACCTGTTCGTACTCCATCTAACTGTGACTGTATTGCTGCCTTAAATACAAAGAAAAAGACAAAGAATGAACTCACATTAATCATGGTAAGTTTTGTATTTTCAGCATTTCTCAGGAATTCATTTTTATTTCTGTACCTAACATTTTCAGAGGAAAACCACACCTGAAAAGGGAGTGTTATAGCTTACTAGAAATGTGTAACTTACTTTGTGCACATGCACTTTTTCTTTTTTCTTTTTTTTTTTTTTAAGTTCTGAAGTCTTATCTAGTTTTCAAGGACCTAGACACAACTTGTTCACCCACAAAGCTAACACAGGAGCATAGACAGATAGATCATGATCATTATAAATCCATATTAAACCAAGATCATGGGAAGGCAGAATAACATTTCTTCACGTTTCCTTCTTAAATTAATTTCAAAGGATATCAGAATAAAGCTGATCCAGATGTTTCAACAGAATGCTTGGTATGTACAGATTCTCAGACCATTTTCCTAAAGCAATTAACAAAATTTGACTGGCAACTGAAAATGCTCTAAAAACCAAAACCAAATCCTCTGGTCTATTATGCCTGAAGGCAAAACCCCAAAGTACCTCAAAAGGAATTCAGTCAAAATACAACAAAACCCAAAACTGAACAAAATTTCAACATTGTGAAACATCAACAGCTGCATCAATAATAAAGTACTAGATTATTTTGGGAAAAAGAGAGGTTATTGATATAGGTATCTCTTGTGACACGTGACACTTGAAATAAAACCTTTTTGAATAAGCTATTAGTCCTGAATATCATTTGACATCCCAGGCACCTTATAGAACATCCATTACAGTACATACTGAGTGAAAGAAATCAGATCACATCCACAATGTTTTTATGTATGTGTTTTTTAAAAGATGTGACTAAGATGAAATCAGGTGAGTGGCATATGAAACTGGAAATAACAGACTTCAAATACAAGCCACAGACAAGACATCAGTGAAAACAGAGTTGCATATCTCAAGCACTTGAAGTAATGAGTAAAGAAATAAGATACTAATGGGTTTGCTAAACTCAAAACATTTTTTTTGCCATACATTTAAGGCCAAAAAGTTTGGGCAGTCGAGGTGCATTTTGTCTGATACTAGAAGCCAAAGAGGAAATCCTGGTAACTATTAACAATATTTACTGTGTTTCAAATGTACTGGGAAAGTCCCAGAAAAATGCAGTGATTCTTAAACTATTGTTGTTTATGTACTTCCAAATTATGACATGTTGATTTTATTGCTGAAGCTGTATTTTCCTGTCAGACTCAGTACAATTAAGCAGTCATAAGGCATTTTTATATGGTACTTATTTACAGAACTGCTGCATTAACACATTTTTCCCACACAGGAACTGAGGTAATTAGGATACTCAAACACTCTGGATGATATTCAAACACAATCTCTTGAAGATGAGGGTAAGATATTTTAAAAATCACACAACCATTAACTGTTCAATACAATTTCTTCTGAGGCACAGCTTCAAGTATGACGTATTCACACTTTTGCCTATTTAACTTTAGCAGAAACTTGATTATGTTCAACAGAAACAATCATTGATCTTAGTCACCAACACAAACGGCCAAGAAAAATTCTAAACCCAGATATCCGCCCATGTTCAGTTTGTGTTCTACTAATCACATGGGGCCAGGGAGAGGTGAGGAGTGGGGGAAGGGGGAGAGGCACGTCCAAGCATTGTGGACTTTGCTTCCTGGAATGCCTATTCATCATAGATTGGACCAACCCTCACCATATTGAAAACAAACAAACAAATAAACAAAAAACAAAACCAAAGTCAAGCCATCCTAAGAACAGGGCTTAAAACACATATCTTTCTGGTCCTATCCAAAACAGTAATTCTTATGGGAAAAACTGCTTTGTCACTTAGCATCACCTGTTTCAGGAATGCACCCTAAATGCATTCAAGGGATATTTTGCTTCTTTTTGGAACAGGCATTTCTGACTATCTACAGAAGACTGAAGTTAAGGTAACTTCATGAAAATAACATGGAAACTAGCCATAAAGTGGATTTAGGCATTTACAAAGCTTACAAAAATACATTTAGTCATCACTGTCTATAGAAGCATACAGTAAGCAAATGACTGCTCATGTATTATAAATAGCTCACAGTAACTAAACAACTGATCAATTATTAATAGACCCCACCACATGCTTCCTGCCTTAAATCAGAAAAACCCAGTCCAAGTCATCAGCATAAGTTCTGTTTCCATGCTACAGACAAAAATTAACATATAATTTGCAAACACATTTTTTCACTGTGGAAGAAGACAGGGTCTCTTCTACTTCATCCAGCCTCCCATAGAGAAAGAGCCATCAAATACTTGTGGTATAAACCGACTTATTCTGAAGTATAAGATTAGATACAGTGTATCCCAGCCATTTTTACCTTGTAAACCAAAAAATATTTCCCAAAACACTCTTCTAAGGCTCTACTCCAATTACTTGAGATAGCGGTCAAAATTACTGTTGGCTAGTGAGTACCAGTGACAGAAGAAGTCACATAGAGACACTAAACATAGGATGACCTTACTCATATTTTAGGTTATGTCTGCATATGTGCACGTGTGCGCACGCACTTACATGTACAAGTGTAAATGAGGGGGAAACCATGGGGTACACCTCCACATGAGTGTCATAGATTTTAGCCATCTTCCATAAACCCGTGTAAGAGTCAGATACTAAACTGAATGACCTTCTTCAGATGCAGTCACTGATTTTTTGTTACAAGTTCAGTACTCAGTCATTAAGGTAAAGGTTAGTTGGCTGACAAGCTACACAGCATGAAGGTAGCTATCCATGGATAAACTGTTGAAGTTACAGGACATAAGAACACTTGAAATGCTTGAATAAAATTTCATTAAGATGTACAGCATTCAGCTGTGTTACTTTCAGGATGCAAAGTTTCTGTTTTGGACACAGATCAAAGATATATATCCATGGTTTAAAATTATGTGAATGAAACTGTAGAATCAAAAGCAGAAGGGGAGGGAAGGGGGAAGTAAAGGAAAGTAAACTGATGCTGCACCACAGACGCTCAGGTTTATCAAACTTTGTACCTTGAGTCGAGCTTCTACTGAAGCCTTCTTTCGAGCTTCCCTCCTGCGATACTGCTCCACTTTATCCAGCTGATCAGGACGCTGAAGCATTCCCGCTACTCTCTGAACAGCTGTTGCAACTGCTTCCCTATCCGTTTCCTCCATTGTTGATTAGGACCTCAAAACGCCTTCATAATTTAACAGTACTGAAAGGAAATATAACATTTTTAGAAACAATTTTTTTATTCATTTGATGGCTATGTGTCATTTCAAAGTTAACAACTGGAGAACTATGGCAGTAAAACCAGTGCAACTTGACAGAAGCATCACCAGACCACATTACAGAGTAGTAAGCAGAATTATACAAGAATTGCACTTATAGTCAATTCTGTTTCATTAGGTTCTCTATCTGAAATGCTCTCCTGTCACCCTCTTTCCACTTGCCTTGCCATCTGTAAGCTACAGAAACCAAACCAAAACCAGTAACAAATATAAAACCACAATAAACCAAACCGAACCAAAACCCCCACAAGCCTCCACCAGCAAAAACCCCAGCAAATCTTCATCTAAAAAAAACAGATTTTGTCTAATCAGAGAGTAGGCTTGCCTATTACAAGGGGAATAATACAAGCACAAAGGAATCTTCTAACAGGCATAAGCAAAAATCCTAACTCTTCCTGAACTAGAGTCTGGTGGAGCTGAGAGAACCAAAGCCATCCTGCATCAAGAGGTCAAATTTGCTACCAGAGGTGGAGGGAAACATAGTTGTGCAAGCTCCAAACCCAGATACTTAAGTATAAAGCACTTCCATTTAGACTTCTGATGGATGATTTTATCTTAGTTCCTATTCTTGTTTTCAGTTCTTCTCACAGTATCAGTCCATCAGAGGTTTCCAACACACGGAAAAATTAATCAAGTATTTCACCTAAGTCTCCAGCAGAATTTCTAATGAAGTCAAGAAATGCATGCAAACTACTATGCAGAAAAGGTCAAATTTGTTGTCCATCAAACCACACCTGCTCTCTCACGCTTTACCAGCTAATAGAAAGCAGGGAAGATCCCAGTTATCAAAGATGCAAGAACATGGTGTCCACAGAACTTCAAGGAAAACATCTGAAGTTCCTCATTCCTTCCAATTTTTTCCATTCCTTCCAATTTTTTTCCATCTGTGTCTTCAGTCTTGTAATCAAACAGAACATTTATGTTCTGCTGCTAAAACTACAGATTATACTCCCCCATATCCATATTATTCCTTGAAAGTAGATACATGAATGCAGACTGGTTTGAAAGTAGGTATCCAGCACATCACTTAATCTCAACAGAATAGTGATCTGATGAATAACTGTGCCAAGTGCACCGAACTGGAAGAGCAAAAGCGAGAAAACTCACGGATTGAGAGGACAGACTGATAGGAAAATTGAAACATCTCCTGCCCCCCAGCAAAAAGCAAAACACAACAAGGGAAGCAAAGGCAATTGCTCACCACCTCCCACTGGCAAACTAATGCTCCAAATAGTCTCTGAATAACAAAAACCCTGGAAGCCAAAAAACCTCCCCTTCTTCCTCTACCCCATCTTTTACTGCTTAGCACAACATTATACAGTAGGGAGCTTCCCTTCAGCTGGTTTGGGTCAGCTGTGTTCTCTGTCAACCCTCTTGCACATACCCAGCCTACTCAAGGGGAGTGGAGGGCAGAGCACGAAAAAGAAAAAGCCTTGACACTGTGCAAGCAGCCTTCAGCAATAGCCAACATGCTGGTGTGTTGTCAGCACTGTTTTAGCTACAAATTAAAACAACAACATCATAAAGGCTGCTACGAAGAAAGTTAATCCCATCCCAGACAGACTCAGGACAGCATCAGTACAATTAGTCATTTCAGAACTTATTGGAATCAAAAAAGATTCCAAGACAGGTTTCCCAAGAGCTAGTATGTAAGACTATGTCTCAAATTCCTTCATCCAGTATCTCAAGATCTGTATCTCTAGTATCTTCAAAAATCACGTGTACATATGCATTTATTTCAGAATTATTTCTACAGCATAAACTCATGTCTATCTTTACCTCCTCAGCTGTGCAACCATAGCCATCACTTTTCCACCTAATGGCCTGTTTAGCTCAAATGATGTTTCATTTCAAGGGCATGTAGTGAGGTGACCAGGGGGAATGACTTTAAAATGAAAGAGGGTAAATTCAGATAAGATGTTAGGAAGTTCTTTACTCTGAGGGTGGTGAGGCACTGGAACAGGCTGCCCAGAGAAGTGGCAAATGCTCCATCCCTGGCAGTGTCCAAGGCCAGGTTGGATGAGGCTCTGAGCAACCTGGTATAGTGTGTGGTGTCCCTGCCCATGGCAGGGGTGTTGGAACTAGATGATCTTAAGGTCCTTTCCAACCCAAATCATTCCACAATCTGTCATTTCCTACTTGACATGTCATGGTGGAGAATCTATTCCGAGCACTTACACTTTTGAATGAATACAGCGGTTTTGTTTAGCCCAATCCATTTCACAGGATCATCAAATCAACTAGGTTGAAGAAGACCTTTAAGACCAAGCCTAACCATTACCCCAGGACTGCCAAGGCCGCCACTAAACCATGTCACAGAGGGCCTCGTCTACATGGTTTTTGAACACTTCCAGGGACGAAAGCTATTAGTGCTATATATGCAATTTTAAAAAAATATTTTACAATATGAATTTACTACAGAAATTATATCTGCAGTAGAGAGCTTTACACTAACTTACTGCCTTTATTAACAACTGACTACATTCAGCAGTTAAGACAGCTTTAACCCACAGAGCCACTACCCAGGCACATTAGGTAGACTTCATGAACAAAATCAGCAGTCAGCATAGTGTAACCTAACCGATGTCATACTAACTTGCTGAGGTAGACAGGTTGTTGCACAACTACTAACCATTCAAAAGGAAGAACAAACTTTAAAAAAAACATGCCAGCTTTGCACAGAGGCTGTGAGTCAAACCCACAAACACATTCAGAGCAAAGTACTGGGAGAAGCGAACAAAAGAAAGTCTTCAGCAGCCCTGGAAAGGCGTCAATGCAAGTACTGCCTTATACTCCGGCCGGGAGCCGACCAGCGAGCCAGCCGGGCGACGCGCCCACATTGGAGGCCCCTGCCCGCTCCAGAAGCGAGCTTCTGAGCTAGAGGCGCGCAGGAACACCCGGCTTTGGGGCACACCCCCCCCCCAAAAAACAAAGCCCTGAGGAAGCCCCGTCGGCAGCCCCAGCGCCGCCCGGCTCCTCCCGGCCGCGCTCCCTGTCGGAGACGGCTCAGCTGAACTCGAATTACTTGCATTGACGCAGGTGCCCGTCCCTGCCGGGCTAAAGCCGGACGCCTGACCCCGGGCACGCAAGCAAGGCTAACAGCCCCGTCGCACCGAGCTCCATCGGGGCCGACAGAGGCCCTCGGACGGCGGCCACGCCGGAGGTGCCCTCAGCACCCGCTTCGGCCTCATCATCCCGAGGGGCTCCCGGAACGGCTGGGTTTGGCACGGCCCAGCCAAGCCCGTCCCACCGTCCGGCCTTACCCCCCCCCCCCCGCTTCCCGCTGACAGACTGCGGTCGCGACATCCCTGCGGGAGGCGGCGCGGATTCGCTCACCGGCCGGGGCGCTGGCGCGGAGCGGAGCGGAAGAAGCCACAACTCCCACTCACCGGGCGCAGACCGCCCCGCGGGAAGGCACTGACAAGCCGGCAGCGCGCACGCGCCCGGCGCACCGCACGCCGCGCAGGCGCAGGACAAAACCACCGCCTCCTGCTTCTCCCTCCGTGGGTCTCGGCTGCCGGTGGCCCGTGCGCATGTGCGCTGCTGTCCCTTGTCTGTTCGCTGCGCCTGCGCCTACCGGGGGGGGAAATGGGGGCTGTTGGTAACCGAAAGGTGTGTGGAGGAACGGTTTACTGCTGGTTTAGTGTCAGCGGAGCAGCGCTGCTTGCGCTCCCCTGGAAGCCTCGTCCCGATGGCGGGACTTCCACATCGCCTCAGAGCAGGCTCGAGGCTGCAGCCCGTGGGGCTACCGGCGGCACATCGGTTGTCTTCCTCCCTTAGGGGACTGTCTGTACTTTGGGGGCCTGATTCGAAGTCACCGAGATCGGTTAAAGATAAAGGGCAGAAGTGCTTTGAGGCATTAAACCTGTGAGTTTGAGTTGTAACTTTTGGCCATGACAGCTAGGGGTATCGTCTGGAAAATGAAGCCTGTGAACTAAGGTTGCTGCAGGCGGATAAGCTTAAAATCATGCCGTACTTTTTAGATCCATGTGGAAGTGGCTTTGCCCGGCAGAGGAAAAGCCCCTTTCCTCAGCCGTGTTCTCACATGCTATTCACAACGTAGGTTGCTGTCATGTCGAGAAGGGCTGTGTTGAGGAGCGTGTTGTGGCTGGGGGGATGCAGCTCGCCACAGCCTCCCCTGGCTCTGCACGACAGAAACACTGAGGCTCAGGGGAGCTGCTCGCTTAGGATTTAATATGCATGTTGGAAAGAACTGTGGTGCATTCAAAAAGGCAAGTAGCTATGACATCAGCACTGGGTTCGTGGATACGGGGGGAAACTGGGACTGCCGAGGTGCCTCCTGGGGACTGGTTTCGTGTACGGGTTGCTATAGTAGCTGCCGACAACAATCAATGCCCCGACACAACGCAGGCTTTAAAGCCCGCTTCAGGTAAAGCGAGTGCTTCTGCCGCGCTCTGTGTGCAGTGCTTTGCGGTGGGACCTGCGGCAGCCGTCAAAGACGGAGCTTAACGTGCCCCTCAACGTGTGAGTTCCTAATTGCAAAAGGAAATTGATCAGAGGGAAACGGCAGTTATGCAGTTAGAAATAAAGGTTTGGTAACAGGCGTCCTGACAGGAGCTTTTATCACTTTGTAAACTGCTTAGATCTTCTAATTTTAAATGAGCAACCAGAAATGGAGAATATTTTATTTTCTTTGCATATCGGTGCGGTAACGGGGATAAAAGTACTGAAGGTGTGGTTGGTTTTTACCATGTTGTGTTGTCTTGTTATTTTCTGTGTTGTTGACTTAGGTTGTTTTTCGTGTAGTGGTGGAGATGGAGGAGGCTGTGGGAGATGAGACTGAGTTAGTGGGAATTGTCGAGTGTAGTTCCTCTCCTGGTCACTCTGCACAGCAGGAATCAGGAGAACTGAAAGCAGTGCAGCTTACTGCCAAACCCAACATCGATCTCTGTCCACCTCTCATTACTATAAAAAAAGGTAAGGAAAAAAATAACACTAAGTAATTCGCGTTGGCTTTGTATGGAGAAAAAAATCCAGGAACAAAATGGGAAACTAATTAGGTAGAGTGTTCAAATTTATACTTGTGTATACTGTGGGTGGGCACATGCTATTCTGAATGTGCCAGTGTAGGGACTCCAATGTGCAATTTTCAGCTTTATAAATAAGCATGTGCGTATAAATAAATGCTTTTATATATATGTATGTATTTACAAAGTCATGCACAGTGCAACTCCAATCCCTTAGCAGATTTCCTAGTGTTGAATCATAGTAACATGATTAGAACCATTTTTTCTGGCATTAAAATGAGTCATATTCAATAGTATGGTGTATACTCTATAATATGGTTGATAGTATGGCACCTCTTTTCTGGAATATATTAAGTGTGATGATAGATTGAATAAGTGGGCATATGTAAACCCATAGGACCCAATGGGATGCACCCATGAGCATAGAGGAATCTGACTGATGTCATTGTGAGGCCATGTTCAATAATTTTGGAGTGCTTATGGCAACTGAGAGAGATTGAGTAATGGCACTGAAGCGTGAAAGAAAGCAAATGTCACTCCTGTCTCCAAGGAGGGCCCAGGGAGCTACACGCTAGGAAGCCTCACCTCCCTGGGAAGGTGATGGAGCAGCGAATCTTAGATACCATTTCCAGGCACATGAAATACAAGAAGGGTGATTGGGAGCATTCAGCAGTGATTCATCAATGGAAGAAATACTTGACCAGGTAGACCCTCAGCCTGGATTCCAAGATGGCTACAGGACAATGCTGTGGCTGTTTATCCCATTACCAAGTGAAGCTACACTCCCTTATAGGGAGTTGTACTGTCTCCAGCATTACTTCTTCCAGCCAGTTTTAAGCCCTTCTGCAATTGAACCTTCTTGCTCTACATGCCAGATTGTTCTTGGGTCACAAATTGCCCCTGCTGAGCTGTTACAATTTTAATTTTTCCTTCAGTCATCTAAGATCCTCATAGAGAAGTATCCTGGGTTCAGCAGTAGCAGTCATTTTTCTCCTTCTTAGTAGCTGGTGCAGCGCTCTGTTTTTGACTCTCGGCCTGGGAACAGCACTGATAACACCAGTGTTTTCAGTTACTGCTTAGAATGTTTTGGTCTGACCAAGGACTTTCTGAGTCTCATGCTCTGCCAGGGAGGAGGGGAAGCTGGGAGGAAGCAGAGACAGGACACCTGACCCAAACTGACCGAAGAGGTATTCCATACCACAGCACGTCATGCTCAGGATGTAAAAACGGAGAGCAGAGACCTGGAAGAGGGGGGGGTGCGCTGCTGGGTTGGGCTTGCTATCGGTGGTGAGCGTTTGTATTCTCTTCCCTTGTATTTCCCTTGTCATTATGATTGGTGACAGCAGTAGTGGTTTGTGTTATACCTTAGTTAGTGAACTGTTCTTATCTCAACCTGTGGGAGTTGCATTCTTTCAATTCTCCTTCCTATCCCTCTGGTAGTGGGGGAAGAAAGAGGTGGGAGTGAGTGAGCAAACCGTGTGGCTGACTGGGCTTAAGCCACGACAAGAAGCTAATGAAGTGTGAGCTGGTTAAGGACACAGTGAGATGAATTGAAAACTGAACAGGCAAACCCAGAAGATGGTGATCAGGGGCACAATGGAAGCCTGTAACTAGAGGTGTACCCCAGGAGTCAATACTGGGTCCCCGTTTAACACCTTCCTTAGTAATCTGGATGATGGTTTAGAGTGTACCCTTAGCAAGATCGCTGATGACATGTAACTGGGTGGGGTTGGCTGATACAGTGGGGGATCATGCTGCCATCCAGAGGGACCTGGAGAAGCTGGGGACTTAGGCTGAAAGGAACCTCAGGCAGTTCAACAAGGTAAGTGTGAAGTCCTGCACCTGGGGAGGAACAATCCCAGGTACCAGTTCTTGCTGGGGCCTGACCAGCTGGAGAACGGCTTGGCAGAAAAGAACCTGGGAGTCCTGGTGGACACCAAAGGGAAGGTGAGGTAGCAATGGGCCCTTGTGGACAAGAATGCTAATGATACCGTGGGCTGAATGAGGAGGATTGTTGCCAGCAGATCAAGGGAGTTGATCCATCCTCTCCACTCTGCACTAGTGGGGCCTTGCCTGGAGTCCTGGGTCTAGTTCCGCTCAGTACAAGACACGTGGGCATATACTGGAGAGAGTCCAGTGAATGGCAGGGAAAGATGAATGCGCTGGAGCATCTCTCCTATGAGTAGAGGCCGAGAGGACTGGGTCTGTTGGCCTGGAGGAGAGCAGGATCATTGGGGAATCTCATCAGTGTGTATAAATACCTGAAGGGAGGGTGCAAAGAAGGTGGAGCCAAGCTCTTTTCGATGGTATCCATTGGCAGGACCATAGGCAATGGGGACAAACAGAAATGCAGGAGGTTCTGTCTGAACATCAGGAAATGTTTTTTGACTGTGAGGGTGACCAAGCACTGGCACAGGTTGCCCAAAGAAGTTGTGGACTCTCTCCATTCCTGGAGATACTTGGAAGCTGTATGGACATGGTCCTGGACAGCCAGATCTAGCTGATCCTGCTTCGTCAGGGGTGTTGGACCAGATGACCTCCAGAGATCCCTTTGGATCTCAACCATTCTGTGATTCTATGATTAATGAACCATAATCAGGAAAAAAAGAGACACGATCTATAAGAAAAAAAAAAAACACCAAGAAAAAGAAATCAGTGCTATTGGAATATTAATTTTAGTCACAATCTCCTAATTTATTTAGAATAGGTTTAAGAGTGTTCCAGAAATTTTAGTGAGTTGCTGATTAGCACTATTGCATGCTCCACTGAGGATTCTATTTGCTCCTAAGGATGGGACCTAAATATCATCTTCTGAGAAATAAAATGATTGCTTTTTCTTGGGCTAAAACAAAGCTGTAGCAATTACAAATAGTGTTGTTCAGTGCTTGCAAATAATTATATTTTTGAAGCTAACTAAATTTTTTTTATTAGGAAGAGATAAAGCAATATTTAGGAATGCTTTATAATTAAAATATTTAGATGAAAAATGGCAACTGACTGGAGATATATTATTATACTTAGAGGAAAACATGAATACTCTTATTTCTTACTTAAATTACTTCAAAATATTCAAATCCCAATTTCTAGGAAAAACAAAGGCATGTAATAGATTTTTTTTTTTGTTACATAACTTGGAGGGCTTCAAAGCCTCATAAGGAGGCTTAAACGAGCAGCAGAAGATGGTTACGCACTCTAATGATGTATGTCCTGCACTCAAATGATATATGTCCTGGTTTTCCTGTAAATGCTAGCAGTATTTATTCTTCAGATACTCCATGTGCTCAAGTTGTCTTGCAAGGTTCTGTAAGTAGCAAGTTTGTCAGAAGTGCATGAGACTGACAATCAGATTTTAGATGAAAAAGTAACAGGAGTAACTGGGTGACAATAGCAAGTGTGAGAAGTGACAATATTTCAGAATCTCAATTTTTTCCAGAACTGATTTCTTCAAGCTAGTACCTTAAATTGCTTTTTCTTACCTCTGTTGCTGTTGGTAGGGATTGTTGGAATTGTACTTGAGGTAAAAGCCATTATAAGACATCTTTTCCCACTAACAGTGTCTCAGGCCTTCTGCTGAGGCGCAGCATCTTTTTTGTTTTCCCCTGCCTGAGAAGAGGTTAGCCAGCAGATATTAAGACAGAACACTGCAGGTCTGTAGATGAATTGGTTGTGCATTGAGACAAGGGGGGCACAAAATCACAAAATGAAATATATAAACCTTTAGAATCAATTTTAAGTAATGTTAAGTTTGA
>JARCZZ010045543.1:0-49238 GCA_030323915.1 Brotogeris chrysoptera
GCAGCCACAGCTTCTCTGGGCACCCTGTGCCAGCACCTCAGCACCCTCACAGGGAAGAGCTTCTGCCTAAGATCTAACTTAAATCTCTCCTATCCGAGTTTGATGCATCCATCCCCAATGGCCAAGCCTTGTATGGATGCAACACCAGTTAATGACACTGATAATAGCTGGAAGTGTGGACATAGCCCCTAGATAAGGCTCCACAGGCACTGAAGCGGGCAGACCTGTGTAGCCATGAACCCAGCCCTGGAATGGAGTGGTGCCCAGGGCTCTGTGTCCTCGAGAGGGAGACACAGTCAGGTTCCTCTGATGGCGCTGCTGGCCTCATCCCCATGGCTGGGGCTCACACGATGCCTCGCTGCCCTGCCTGAGCAGTGCTCCTGCTGCCTTACCACAAGTTTCCCTATTAAAATGTTATAGCCACTCGAAGGCCACTTCATCCCAGCTTAATACATACTTAATTATAATTAGGCTAGGATGGCTGCCAAAAGGAGACCCGATGCTGCAAAAGCGCTCTGGATAAGGCTCCTAAAACCATGTTTCCCGCTGTCCTGCCAGGGTGACCTATCCTCACAGGGCTCACTCCCTTTGCAGAGGCAAGCAGGGGGTGCCAGGAAGCCCCTCAGCTCTCACCATGCCCAGTCTCAAGTCTCAAGTCAAGGGGACACTTTGCTTAAGGAAGGTATAAACCCCAAACCCAAATGGCTGTTTGCAGAACCCTCTTTGTCCAGCTCCATGGTTAAACCCAGCCTTGCTGGCTCCGTCACTACAAATCCCCCACCTCTTCCCTGAGGAAACAGGCTGGCTTCTGGCATATCTGTTTCTGATTTATTTTTAAACAAAAAGAAACCAAACAACAGAACACCCTCTTCATGGGCAGTGGAACCAGACCCTGTTCCCAGGGCAGCAGCGACTGCAAAATGGACCTGAGCCCCATGAGTCCACTCATCACTGCACAGCAAATGCTGGAGAAGTTACTTGTCTGGCAAAGGGAGTCACTGGGTACTGGGGCTCCAGAAGCTCTAGGGACCCATGTTTCAATAATCCTGCTCCTTAGGTAGCTGAGGTACACCCAGTCCTGCTTGCCCTAGCCTTGGCCATGCACCCTCTCCTCCTGCCAAAGCTCTACCCAGGTTCTGCCTTTACCTTACACCAACTTAAGAAGATCAAATTACTTTTCACAGCTCTATTCTGAATCAAAGAGGTGGAAAATTCCTCTCCAGAAGATCAGTGCTTCAGCTCCCCTGTCACACGTCCTGAATGGTCTCTGTCAAGGCAGAAAGTCTCTACACGGGACATCTTCTTATGCCAAACCCAAAGAGACTCCCACACCGGACTGAGACCAATAGCATTCCTTGTGACCAGCAAATAAGTTCTCTAATGTAGGTGAGGAACTGCTCAAATTAGAGAGCAGAGACTGAGGTCTCTGCTCCAATTAATTATTTGAAAGTAATATTAGTTATTTGAAAGGAACATTGCTCACTGCAATGTCCCTGTCCTGAGCTAGGCTGTGGTTGTACTGTCTTGGCTGCTGTGTCTTTCCTCTGGGTGCCATTTGGCCCTAACAGTGACCAGGTTCCATCTGCCCCGAGTTCCCTGGGCATAACTCTTGTGTTTGTGCTGCTGCTCAGATTTTGCTAAAGCAAGTCAAAGCAATGAGCAAAAGCATCAAATTTCTTTGAGTTATTCTGGTCTGAACTCAAAAAGAAGAGATCTTGTTGTTTTCCTCCCAAAGGAGCAGCTCATGCTGCCCAGGACTCATTGGAGCTGCCGCATCAGGCAGGGAAGTACTGCTCAGCTCTTGCCTTGGCTTTGCTCCTTCTCTGCAGGAAGCAAAGAAACTTTTCTTTGCTCCCTGCAGAGCCACAGCACTTGCAAGGAAAAGTAGAAATAATAAAAGAAGTGCTGTTGGGAATGATTGATGGCTGTGGAGGTCAGACTGCACCCAGGAAGCCCACACTGGTGTCTTTCCTACTGCTCTGTTCGCTGCCAATTGCCCACAAATGAGAGCAGGATTCCTGCCAGGCTCTTCCTCGGCGCTGGAAGACAGCAGTGCTGGGGTGGTGACATCGCTGAACCCAAGGGACAGCCAGGGTCAGCAGCTGCTCAGAAAGCCCTGGAGTCCACCAAGCCTGGGCTGTCTCCAAACAGCACAGATAGGAACGTCAGGAAGCCATGAAGCCTCTTATTGTGGGGAGTACAAAGTCCTTTGCAAAGCATGGATTTGCTCCCAGGTCTCTTGAGATCCAGGGGGATGCTTTGATCATTCAGAGTCAGGCTGGACATGAGGAAGAAATTCTTAACAATGAGGGTGGTAAAACACTGGCACCAGTTGCCCAGAGAGCTGGTGGATGCTCCATCCCTGGAGACATTCAAGGCCAGACTGGATGTGGCTCTGGGCAACCTGATCTAGTTGAAGATGTCTCTCCTCATTGCAGGGGGTTGGACGGGATGAGCTTTGAAGGTCCCTTCCAGCCAAACTATTCTATGATTCTTTGATTCTATTATTCTATGATCATCTACAAATAAGATCTGCAGAATGGCTTCTGCTGCAGTGCTGAAGGTGTGCAGGACAAACCCTGATCACTTCTGTCCCACAGTTTACTCCCTGGTGCCTTCCCAAAGCCTCACAAACTCAGCAGAATTTCCTCTGGATGGAATATTTTACTGAATAAATGGGATGTCCCCATCCCCGTGCAGCTCCCCAGCAAATTTTGTACAAGAATCTATCTCCTCCAAGCCAAAACCTGGCTTCCTCACCCCACATCTCCCATATCTCAGCCTGACAGCAGAGTCCTCCAGATCCATGAAATTGAGGTTATGCTGCTGGTGCCTGGAAACATCCAGGGTTTATTCCCTCCACCGCTGCAGGTGCTGCCACACCTCCGTCAGTTCATTACAGTGAAGTTTCTTCAGTTGTGCTGGGGCATTGCCAGCAGAGCGAGCTTCCAATTCACTTCTGGTACCTCTTCCTTTTGAGCTCAGAATGTTCCTGTAAGGTCACTGTGCTCCTCTTGTCTCTCTCCCTAGAATACATTGCTCAGAGAATTAATACGACTTTGGAAAGAGCTTGAAAACGTAGGGTAGCCTTCTTTGGGATGATGAGCAACTGAAGCCTGGAGGGTCCCTGTGCATTTCTGGACTATGCCATGTAACATCCACTTATCCCCCCTCCTGACACCTCGGAGCATGTCCAGTGTACAGAATATGGCAGCATTATCCAGAATCAGCTGCATTATTTTTTGCTCTGCTACATCTGTCCCCATCCAAACTAAACCATTGCTTCTGCAGACAAACACACAAATAAATCACAGTCTTTAACAAGTTCACAATCAGAAGTCTCTGTTTTCGTGGGTATCCTTGTCCCCCTCACTGCTGTGGTTCCCTGCAGTGGCTGAATCCACCTGTGAGTCCCCAGGAGTGACTGAGCCCTCTGGGGACCTGTTTGGTACTCGGGAGCTCTCCGGGCTGATGGGTGTCAGGGTGGTCTGCTGAAAATGAATCGGATATTACACACAGAGCTTTCTAGCCTGCCTGCCCTAAAGAAAACATTTTGCAAGAGAAAATATAGTATTCCAGAGGCTTATCTCACTTGGTGGCAATTCTGGGTGTATAATTGAAAACCGAGTTGATCATTAGAGGTTCACAGGGATGCTGAATAGCCCAGTGTTCAGTGGTCTCCGCCAGCCATGGCCAATTTACATTAAAGGCTTGATTCCTCCTACAGCCCACTTCTCAGCCCCTGGGAAATCTCCTCGTTGCTTATTCCTCCTTTGCAAGGACTGTCTAGAATAAGGAGAAGTCCTGCCCGGCTCGGCTCGCCCTGCTGCTGGCACTTCTGCCCAGGCTTTCAGGAGGCTGAACCGGGATCTCACAGGCTGTATGTGTTTGCTGCAGGAGTTTCAGCATTACCCACATGCCCACCTCTCCCCCCACCAAAAACTGAGAGTCGCGCTCACCCACCATTCCCTAAACGATTTTTTAAAAAAAATTTAATAAAATTTGCCTTTTGTGTTTTGTTTTTGTTTTTTGGTTGGTTTTTTTTTGGGGGGAGGGGGATTTTGGTTTTGTTTTTTGTTTTTTTCCCCTGCATGAGAGGAGGCAGAGATGTGCTCTCCCTGTGCTCTCCCGGGAACTGAAGGGAAAACTGGATTACTAGCTGAGAATCTACAAAGCAATCGAGTGCTTATGCGCCCATTACACTTGGTTGGGAGCAAAGCGGAAATATTAGAGCAACAGTAATTACAATAACTGCCTGCCGAGAGCCAAAGACCTTTAGGGTTGACGGTTAAATGTCATGTGCAAATGTTGTGGTCTGTGCTGGCAGAGGGACATCGGGCCTGCCTTGCCTCCAGTTGATAGCATTCTTCCCTTTGGAACTCAGGGAATAGGGAATATCCCGGGAGTGGGAGAGCCCGGCCGGGTGCAGCGGGGCTGCTCCCTCCTCCGCCCCGGGGCCGAGAACGGGCTGTTCCTCCGGCCCCGGGGGCAGCCGAGCCAGGACGAGAAGCACCGGCACCGACTCAGCCCTGCCCGGAGCCCCCTCGCCCTGGCGGAGGTCAGAGAAGCGGGGCCGGGAAGGGGAAAACTGGAGCGGGAACCCGCAGGGGCCCGGCCGCTGCCCCCTGCACCTGCGGGGTGAAGCTGGGGGGGGACACGACAGGACACCCCGGGCTGTCCCCGGTACCCGGGTTCGAAAGATCGCGGAGATATTTTCACACCTCGAATCGCAGCCCCCCCCCCCCTCCATCCCCCCCGCCTCCCTCCAGCCCCCATCGCCTTGATTTAGCCCTTGGTAATTAATTTGGCATTTCAGAATAGCTACTGGGCTGGATAATGGCCTCATTCATCTCCTCAGCCTAATCTGAACAGAATCTGGAAGAAAAGCTTTCAGAAAGACAGAAACTGCCATTCGGCAACTGCTCAAAAGAACTGTCACTCCAGGGGAATAAATCGCTCCTGATTATTTCAACCCGGGTCTTCTCTGCTTTTCCAGCCGCTCCCGGTCCTCTCCGGGGGAATGGCCCCCAGATACTTGAGGAGGCGAAGATCTAGTGGGGTTTTCCCCCTCCCTCCTCCAAGACCCAAGGCAGGGTGGTGACAGGGGGAGGTGGGACGGGGGCAGCGCATTGTTCCCGGGGAGGCGGACGAGCTCTGGCACCCGAAGCTATTTGACTTTTAAAACAGGCTCCGAGGGCCGGGGACTCCTTTCCCTCCGCCTCGTGCCTTCACCGAGGCTTCTCCTGGCCGAGCGCGGAAGAAAGGGCCGCTTCGTTTCTCTTCGGCCGTGCCCAGCGGCCGTTCAGCCCCCATGCCCGTACTGCGGCCGGCCCGACTCCGGGGCAGGCACTGGAGACACCTTAGATGCTCCGTTCGCAGCGTAGTTAGCGGAGATGCTCCGGTCTCTTTGCTGGTACCGGTGATGCTCCGGCTCTGTTACAGGTACCAGAGATACTAAAGATGCACTGCTCCCAGTGCATATACTGGAGATGCTCCGGTCTCTGGGCTGGTATTGTAGACAACGGCGATGCTGGCATCGTAGGTACTGGAGATGCTGGTACCAAAAGTATCGGACATGCTCCACTTTCAGTGCGGGTACAAAAGATGCTCCAGCCCCGGTGCTGGTAGCGGAGATACGGGAGATTCTCTGCTCCCAGTGCGGATACCAGAGATGCCCCGGCCCCGGAGGGAGATGGAAGCGCAGCAAGCTGTGACCCCCTTCAGCAAGGGCAGGGCCGGGGCGGGCGGGCTCTTAGCGTCAAGAAAATCAAACCTGAAGCGGGAAGTAAGCCTGGGTGGGGGCCACGGCCCGGTGACAGAGCGTCCCCTACTCCATCCTCCTGGAACGGCCCCAGGCCCCTCTGACCGGCCGGGGCGGACAGACACGGGACCAGTCCCCGCGGAGCTGCTTACATGCATTTAATAGCTCGAGGGCGAGGTAATTAGAGGAAAGCCTCAGTAAATCACGTTAATGACCGCAAGAGTCATTACAAACCCCGGGGGCTGTGAGACACCGAACAAACCCTGCGAGAAGGGCAGGAGGGAAACGAGAGCCGCAGCCCGAGTCCCGGCAGCACCGGCCCCAGGCTCGGTTGTTAAATTAACACCCTGCTAATGGGATTAAGAAGCACCTCGGGTTCGCCTGGCAGTTTCGCGTGGGTCAGGTTTACTTAGTTCCCCCCTCCTGATTATTTTGTTGTGAGGGGCTGAGGGACCTTTAAAAACCCTCCCGGATTTTAAAGAAAAGCTGAAATTTTAGCGCTGCTCCCGGGGTCGTTCCGGGGCCTGCGAGAGGGTCCCCCTCCCCCGAGGAGAGCCGCCTCTTTCCCCAGGGAAATCGCTGGTCCCGGCGCAGCACGGATTCGCGTGGCCGCAGGAGAAGCGCCGGAAGAACAGAGCGGGGCTCAGAAGCAACGAGAGGTGATGTTCATAGCAGGCCCCCGAGGTGCGTGGGAAGGTATCTATGATTTCGCAGCTGGGGCTCCCGCCTGGGCAGAGCGGGAGGCTCCGGGGCTGGGCTATCCCAAGGGATCGGCCACCTCCAGCGGGGTCACCCGGCCACAAGCTCGGGGGAGCTCTCCGGGGCTGCGATACGCCGGCACTATCGTGTGTGTGTCCTGGGTGCGGCTGAGCCCCTGGATGGCTAGGGTGGGACCAGGGGGACCGGGATACCCCGAGTCTCTGGCCGGCCGCATCCTCATACACCTCTCCATGGGCGAAAGAGCGGCAAGGGCGTCGGGAGTAGGACAGCGAGGCTGTTTCCCGGGGAAGAGTTAACAAATCCCGGCAGCGGAGGGGCTGGGGAGGAGGTCCGGGAGGGGGCGATGGGGGCAGGGAGGCTGCGGAGCCCCGCTGCCCTGCAGGGAAGGCGGTTGCATTGCCAAAGACGCCCCGCTGGGCTAGCAGGCCCGGGAGCAGATTAATCAGGCACTAATTCAATTTACAACAACCACTTTTATTCAGCTCGGTGGCAAAGAATTCAAAGCGGGGAGAGAGACGGGCGGAGGAGAGGGGGCGGAGGCCGGCCTGGGGCTCGCCGCTGCCCGGGCCGTCCCCGTCCCCTCAGGCCGCCCCGCCGGGACTCGTCGTGGAGGGGACCGCGCCGCCGTGCCAGGGCCCGGCCGATTGAGTGACACGGCGCGGGCAGCGCTCCGAGCGAGGGCACCTCCGTTGGAAAAATAAAAGTGCCCTTTTAATGAAGGAGGAGGGAAGGGGGGCGAGCAGGGCGGCCGGGAGCCGCGGGCGGGAAACTCCTCCGCACCCTCCCGGCACCATCGCTCCGGAATCCAGCTACCGTCCCCCGCGGCCGGCATGCCGGAGCAGCGGAGATAGCCGGGGAAAAGCCGAGCCGAAACTGAGCCTTATGGAAGCAGCCGTCGGGCACCGCGGTCCGCTGGGCTGGCGGGAAGGGGAGCCTGCGGCTGGGGCACGGGCCGGTGGGGGACAAGTGCTGCCCTTTAACCCCTTTCTCGCTTTAACGGGAAAAGCTGCAAACCGACGGGGAGCGGCGAGAGGCGCCGCGCAGCCCCCGTGCCCGGTCTATTCCCGGGGGAAAGCCGCCGCTTCACCGAGATCAGACTGCTAGAATAACCTGCCGGGGCTCGCCAGGCCCCTTAGTCCCGTGTCATGCCCACGACTCCAGATTTCCCACCGCTAAACTTCCATGGCATCCGGTTGCCGTTCCCGGGGTAGGGCGTCCCAGCCCAGAATCGCCGGCACCGGGCTCAGCACGGGACTGGGGCTCTGCCCGCGCCCCTGCCGGCCCAGCCCCATCTGGCCTGATAAAGGCGAGGCCACAGCAACCAGGTGCGATCGGGCCCGATCCTGTCCCTCTCGGCGTCCCCGAAGGTAGGCAGGGAGCACCTCCCGGCGCTGCCCCCTTCCCCAGCTCCCGCGGAGGGGAGAAGGAAGGCTTTTCCCCGGCTCCTCGGGGCCGCTCGGGATTCCAGCGGCGGCGCTGGCACCCACCGTCGCTGTATCGGGCCAGGCTCCGTCCCGCTCCCATCCTCCCCACCCCCCCTCCGCCCTCCCCGAGGCCTGTGCGTGTCTCTGGCTGAGCCGCCAGTGGATGTCGTTGTTCTGTTCCTTGAGCGCGATGTCACTCCTTTAGCATGACCTCAAACGCGGCGGGGGCTGGGACCGCCAGTCATCCTCCGTGCGAGGGCCGGGGCGGGCGCGGGCGGGACCCAGCCCCGCCGCCCGCCGCACTTTTGTGGTGCCGCCGCCGCCGCGGGCTCCCCTTTCTCGGCGGGGTTGGCCGCGGGGCGGGAGATGCTTCGCGCTCTCTGAGCCGCCGCACCGCGTCCGTCGTCCGTCCCCGCGGAGGCCGCGCAGGATGCCGCGGAGGGGCGCGGAGGCGGCGCTGGCCCTGCTGCTGGCGGCGGCGTGGCTGGCGCAGCCCCTGCGCGGCGGCTACCACGGCGGGAGCATGTTCGCCGTGCAGACGGGCCAGCCCGACCCCTGCTACGACGAGCACGGGCTGCCCCGCCGGTGCATCCCCGACTTCGTCAACTCGGCTTTTGGGAAAGAGGTGAAGGTGTCGAGCACCTGCGGGAAGCCGCCGTCGCGGTACTGTGTGGTGACGGAGAAGGGCGAGGAACAGGTCCGCTCCTGCCACCTTTGCAACGCCTCCGACCCCAAGCGCGCCCACCCGCCCTCCTTCCTCACCGACCTCAACAACCCGCACAACCTGACCTGCTGGCAGTCCGACAGCTACGTCCAGTACCCCCACAACGTCACCCTCACCCTTTCCCTGGGCAAGAAATTCGAGGTGACCTACGTCAGCTTGCAGTTCTGCTCACCGCGCCCCGAGTCCATGGCCATCCACAAGTCCATGGACTACGGCAAGACCTGGGTGCCCTTCCAGTTCTACTCCACGCAGTGCCGCAAGATGTACAACAAGCCGAGCCGCGCCGCCATCACGAAGCAGAACGAGCAGGAGGCGGTCTGCACCGACTCGCACACCGACGTGCGTCCCCTCTCCGGAGGCCTCATCGCCTTCAGCACCCTGGACGGCCGCCCCACGGCCCACGACTTCGACAACTCGCCAGTGCTGCAGGACTGGGTGACGGCCACCGACATCAGGGTGACCTTCAGCCGCCTCCACACCTTCGGCGACGAGAGTGAGGATGATTCCGAGCTGGCCCGCGACTCCTACTTCTACGCTGTCTCCGACTTGCAGGTCGGCGGGCGATGCAAGTGCAACGGCCACGCATCGCGCTGTGTCCGTGACCGCGACGACAGCTTGGTGTGCGACTGCAAGCACAACACGGCCGGCCCCGAGTGCGACCGCTGTAAGCCCTTCCACTACGATCGGCCCTGGCAGCGAGCGACGGCCCGGGAAGCGAACGAGTGTGTGGGTGAGTCCAACGCCGCGAGTGCGAGCACGGCGGCAGGCGGGGGACAAGGATGGGGAGAGGGCGCCGAGGTCCCCGGAGGAGCAGGGAGAGAGAGGGGAGAAGGAAGGACCCGACAAGGGACGGTGAGCGAAGGGCATGAGGACATCCAGGGACCCGGCAAGGGACCTTCAGCGAACGGGGAGCCGGCAGGAAAAGGGGAGGAAAAGGCATGGGGGCATCCAGGACACGTCAGGGACGGTGAGGAAAAGGCATGGGGACATGCAGGACCCGTCAGATACCGGGAGAGAAAGGCACGGGGACATCCAGGGACCCGGCAGGCAACGGGATGGTAAAGGCATGGGGACATCCAGGGACACGGCGAGCAGTGGGGGACATCCAGAGACGGGGAGCAGGACACGGACACGCAGGGGCATGAAAGGTAGAACAGGGCGAAAACGCTGAGGTACTCGGGAGATAAGGGCAAAGGAGGGGACAGCGAGGAAAGATGAAGCGCGGAGTAGGGGACATGAATGTGCTCGGAAGCGCAGCGGACGGGACACAGGCGCTCGGCAGCTTAGGGCAGGGAACACCGAGGTACCCGGGATCGCACTGGTTATAATACCGAAGGACCCCGAGGTGCAGAGCTGGAGTCACGAGGAGCTGAAAACCATCGGGCAGGGGACGGCGAGGCACTGGAATTTGGAGCAAGGGATACCGAGAGTCCCTGAGGCGTGGGAGAGGGGACACCGGGGGCACCCGGGAACGCAGGACGGGAGCACCGGGGGACTCTGCGGCTCAGAGCAGGGGACAACGGGAGACTCTGAAGCGCGGGGCAGAGGACACCAAGGAGCTCAGGAGAGGGGAGAAGGGACACTCATGATCCCTGGAAAACACCGCTCGTGTTTTGGGAAGTATTGGATAGGGTCTCCCTCCCGTCCAGGGCAGCTCCCGGCCGGGGATCTCGAGGCGCAGAGAGCGGGGTCAGGTCCGGGATCCCGGAGGTCTCCGGCAACCGGCTTTCCGGGGTCACGGGCTCAGAGCCTGCCGCTAAGCCTCCAGCTCGCCTGAAGGGCTCCGTGCCCAGACGGGACAGGGACAGGCTCGGGCTCCGGTCTCCCCCGGCAGGGAAAGGCGGCCGGCCTCGGGAACTCTCCCATCGCAGCATCCTCCGGGCGTGCGGGCGGCCCCGGGGACCTGAAAGAGCCCCGAGAACAACTGAGAAGCGGGGAACAGCCCGTTCGCTCCTTCTCGGGAGAGAACCTCGCGTTGTCCTGACTGTGGGCGAGCCGCAGCCTCCGGGGTGTACCCGAAAGGAGAGGGGGGTCCCTCTCCTCTGCCCGGGTGGCCAAGGGTAATGAGTTTGGGGTGCTCTTCCCCTCGCGTCCATGCGCAACCCGCCGAAGGCTTCCCCGCGGTATTCCATCCCCCGGTCCCCAGCGGGACCCCCTTGCGCCGCCGGTCCCCTCCTCACCGCGGTGTAGGGGGCCGGTGCCAGCCCCCAGGACCAGCAGTGTGCCGGTGGTCGGTGGTGACCCAGCATCGAGCCGCGGAGAACGGTCCCGGCACCCGCCGCCGCCACCTTGTTTACACGGAAAACACGTCCCCGTCTTCCAAAATATTTGCAGCTCCGACGATAGGAAAAAAAAAAAAACCAAAAAAACCCAAAAACCAAACTCTCCATCGAGAGGCTCGCGCTGAGATTTTCTTTTCGGTTTTTTTTTTTTTTTTTCCTTTTCTTTGTCTTTTCTTTGTTGGTTTTTTGTTTGTTTTCTCCTTTCCCCAAATCACAATCAGATGTGTCCCTTGCAAAGGGAGCAATGTCTTCGCCGGCGCCTTCAGCAGTGAGGCACGGCCAAACCTGGGTTATCTGGCAGGAGAGGGGGACCTGATTCTGCGGGAGGGAGAGATGCGGGATCGTGGTCCGGAGCCTCGGCTCCCCGCCGGGCTGCGGCTACTTTCGGGGCCCTGGGGCGAAGCCGTTTCTCGGTGTGTGCCTCTTGGGTGGGTCGATAGTGCCGAGCCGCGATTTATCCACATGTTGGCTTTTCCTCCGTGCCGGCGGGGTCCTGCTCCCGGGAAGGGGCTGCACGTCGGGCCCGACGCTGCCTCTTCCTCAGAAGCAGGTCCGGGAGCAGGAGGGGCTCAGCTCCCCCACGGCTCTGTCCGTCGCTCCTTGCGTGCAGAGTTCCCGCTATCGCCGATGTCGTATACATTTGGTAGGATCCCGAGGTGCTCTTGCATCCTCGGACCACTCTACAGGGTCCTGAAAGCGCTCCTCAGAATGCTTCTGTTCAGCTCTTAGGCTGGCCCCGCGCAATTACCGTCCTTCTCCCTTTCGATTGACTTCCAATAAAAAGGGAACAAGTTCCCAGTTTCCACTAAAATGTGTCACTTTTGTGCCAGGCTTCACAGCTCAGACCATGCACAGTCCTGGCTGCAGCAGACTTTGCAAACCAAAATCACTCCTTGTTTTTTTTTCCCTTTCCCGCTGACTTTGCTGGGAAGTGAATGTTCTGTGAAGACGAAGCTACCGTAAAATAATTCTTCCCCGCGCGCTCCCCAAGGCCGTACCTGTCAGTCTGCAAAAGCAACCACGGCCGAACAACTGCGTGGCCCTGCCAAGCCCACACAGCCTAGAATAATCCCCCCAGATAAAGATCACAATAACCCTATTCAGCTCCCACCCACTTGCTCACGACTATCGGCCCACCCCAATTTCTCTCCGAAATCCAGAGATAAGGTCGGGCTTTGCAGCCACCCAAGGGCTCAGGACATGGCCTCCGGGGGGCAGAGGCAGGGGATGAGCCGTGGGTAGGGGGGAATGCTGCCGGCCACATGTTGGAGGGATATTCAACCTCTTCAAAGGCATGCCAGAGGATCACAGAATTGTAGAATGGTTGGCGTGGAAGGGACCTTCAAGGCTCATCAAGTCCAACTCCCCTGCAATGAGCAGGGACACCTTCAACTAGATGTAGAAGACCAGAACCTCCTGAGCAGCTGTGGCCAGGGAGGCAGTGAATTATCCAAATGAGCTGAATTTGCCCCAAGAAATGCTGCGAGAATCGATTGATGTTTTGGGTTTTTTTCACTGAATTTGCACCTTTTTTTTTTTTTTTCTGGAAAATTGGTCTTTGGGTTTTTTCAGGCAGGGAGAAAAATGACAGAATGTGTCTGCTTTGCTTAAAAATTTGGGTGTTTTCTTTGGTAAGCCCCTTCCCACTGCCAAACCCGAATCTTTGTTCCTATTCATGCTTATTTGGGGCTGGGAAAGGAACGCGCTGGGGTTTCTGACAAAAAGTCAAAATTTCCCACGGGAACGTTTTTCGGCAGCCAGATCTAATTTTTCTTTATCACTTCTTGTTGCCTGCAAGAACCCAGGCACCACACACAGAGGGGACAGGGCTGGCCCGAGGAGATGTTCTCCAGGGACCTGCTCCTGCAGGAGCCCGGCCAGCAGAGCTTTGCACAGATTCACATTCCCATCAACTTTACCTGGCAAATAACTCATCCACATAGAGCTTGGCCTTACAGTCCGGCTTTGGCCAGGCGCCTGGGAGCTAACATGCTCCAGGGAGGACACAGCTTGGAGGCAAACTTGGAGGTCTGTTCTCCATCCTTCCTCTCCCCAGTGCTGGCGGGCTGGCTTCATTTGCTCAGTGTTGGTCCAACCCAAGCCTCGTGTCTCCAACCCGGTTTGTCCTGATGAAGTTTCCAGCTCCCCTGTGAGAGGAGATTGCAGCTGGAAAAGGCCTGAACTAAGATGCTGTCGGAGCTCAACTTCTGGTGAGCTTGTGTGGACACATGAAAACACAGGCAGGGTTTTGGCCAGTTTTAGAGACATCAATAAAATTGATCGACGCAATTCCACAGTTCCTCATGAGCCGCAGTGTTATTTAGAGTGCTGCTTTTGGATACTCCCTTTGGCTTGCACAAAATACCTTTGCATTTGCCTTAGCTGGAAAAAGCGCTGTGAGACAAACCCAGGCAGCAGCCCACGGAGGCACATTGGGAACGACCTCCAGACTCTGTTCCCAGCAGCTCTGGGTCTCCACAGCCCTTTTCTCCATGGGGCCAGGAGATGCACCCAGCACCTGCACATGTGCCTGACGTCAGCCACATCTGCAGGTGTTGGGTTCCACTCTAATCTTGGCCCCCATGTGATGCCCAGAGAGTGTTTAACGATCACAAGTGCAACTGCAGTGAGAGAAAGGAAACACTGTGTGCTCACATGTAGGATTTGGCACAAGCCACACGTGAAGCCTGGTGTTAGGCTCTGCTCCGCAGCGTGTGCTGCAATTGGGTTGCCAGACTGGGATGCATCTCATATCAGAGCAACCTGTAAGCAAGTGTCTCCTCCAGCTAAAAGGAAACTTATCTCAGACAAGGAGGGGACCAGGCACTGCTAAAGAACAGTGTGCCAAACACTTCCAATGAAAGACTTCCTTCCAGACAAACCTGGGGATTTCTCATCTCAGTGGTGGCCCAGCGTATTTGAAGGGCAGAGCTTACAAAAACAGCTTGTGGGCTCCTTTCCATCCTCATCATAACCAGGGAGATCAAATCCTTCCCCAGCTGCCAGCTCTTCTCATTCTGGTCCTGCAGAGGGATGTAAGGACTGTAGGATTTCATCTCAGGGGCTTCCTGGTGTCAGACAGAGACTCAGGTGGCTTTGAAAATCCAGCTGTGTGGGGTGTGTGAGTGTCCCCAGTGCTTACTCTCTTCCAGAAGGACGTGGAAGGATGCAAGTACTGTAAAGCAGCAACAGTTCTTATCTGAGCAAAGAGGCTCTGAGTAGGATTTTCAAGGTGTCCCTGCAGGATTCCCAGTGTGCTGGTGAAGGATCCCCAGGGTGTAGCATTCTCTGCCCGTGGGATGAATGCTGCTGCCTGCGCTGGGCAGCACAGCATGACAGTGTCTCTAGATTGAGCCAGTCAGCTGCTAGATGGATTTTGGAGGTGCTGTGTGGTGATACTACCCATTACCTTCTGATGACATTAGGGATATTCATAATTTCTGATCTCCAGGTTTGCCTTGTGCCTCAGTTTCCCCGTTTATTGAGAGTAAATGGGGGCTGTGCAGAATGCTTTGGATTTGGGGTAAGGAAGGTGTGAAGTAGTATCGTAATGTCCTTGTGTTGAGGGAAACACTGCAACAGGGGCAGCTTCACCAGTGGTGTGGCACCAGCCCACCCTGTGCAGGGGGACTTATGGCAACATGTGCCATCCACGGAGGTGCAGGTCCTCTGCTCCCCAGTGCAGTTCCTGGTGGTTGTTCTGCATGGGGAATTGCATGAGCTGTGGGTAATGCTCTGTTGCTGAGCAGATGGGTGCTGTAGCCATAGAAATATGGGCCCATAAGCTGCTGAGACTCCCATTGTAGCCTCCCAAGGGGGCCTTGCATGACCAGAGCTTTCTCACAGGCTTTTATTCTCAGGAAGCTTAAAGTTAAACTGATTTCCAACAGAAAGGTTTTTACACCAACAAACAAACAAACAAAAAAGCGCAGTTAAGGCTAAAACAAAACCAGGCTTGGCACTCTGGGTTGGACATTTGCCTTCCCTTGAGCTTGTCCACGGCTAATCTCTGCCCTCCTCTTTCTGGGCCAAAGCATGTCATCCTTATTCAGCCTATGCTGTCTTCCTTCGGCAAATTCCCTGTGACCGCCCTGGGGGACGTGCTGCCGCTCCCAGAACAGAGTGAGAACCATGTGAGGACTCTTGAATCTCTGCTGCCTGCAGGGATACTGCTTGTAAAACACCGGGGTTCTGGTTTTGAAGTGGGGGCAGCTGGGATGCAAGAGACTATCTCTATATTCTTAATGTATCTCCCCTTCATCCTCGGGGGATGTGGGATGGACTTTCTGAAGGTCGCTGCCTTCTTTGGCCTCAGGTCTCTCTGGTCTCCCTTTTGGGAAGCTCTGTGTTTAAGCGCCGCTCCTTTGGAGGCTTCTGTGCTTATTAGGAGCTATTGCATGTGAGGTTTGAGCTATGCAAGCAGGCTTTTCCTGGAGGCCTTCTGGAGGATTTTGGGGTATTGTGATGAATTTGTTTCCCAGCCTGGGTCAGGATGACTGGAACTAAACCGTTACCCTTCATAGCACTGCAGAGGTTGTACATCATTTCACCCCATGCTGCTGTCTAACAGCAGAAATAAACCCAAATGAGCCCCAGGACCCACTGAGAACATCCAGCCTTTCATAGAAAGCACCAACAGAGCTGTCTGCATGCAGGAGACACCAGCCCTCACCATGGCAGGGTGATTCGCAGCCCCAGGCTCATCCCCACCCTTTTCAGTACTTAAAAGGGACCTATAAGAAAGATGGGGAGAGACTTTTTAGCCCGTGTGATAGGAAGATGAATGGTGGGTTTAAACTGAAAGAGGGAGATTCAGGCTGGACACGAGGAAGAAATTCTTTACAATAAGGGCACTAAAACACTGGCACAGGTTGCCCAGAGAGGTGGTGGATGTGCCATCCCTGGGGACGTTCAAGGCCAGGATGGATATGGTTCTGGGCAACCTGGTCTAGTTGAAGGTGACCCTCCTCATTGCAGGGGGGTTGGACCGATGGGCTGTGAAGGTCCCTTCCGACCCAAACCAATCTGTGATTCTGTGATTTATTTGCAGCATGTTCCTGATTGCACCGAGCAGATTGCCCAGTTTTCCAGGCAGCAGCAGGGGAGGTTAAGGTTTTGCTGCCAGGACCAGCCCGTGCAGGCAGCAGAGAGCTGGAGAAAGGGTTCTGTGGTGGCAGAGCCCAGCAGTCACATCTGCTCAGTCCCCAGGGTGTCTCCGGAGTGGTAGCTGCTGTTTGGCCTTTGCTGCTGCAATCAGCAGGGGACATTTCCTTTGCATAACCCGAGCTCCCATCCTGAGCATCCCTGCCAGATCCCTGCTGCTTCCCGCAAGGCAGCATGGCAGAGCTGGGGAGCCTGGCACCAGCGTGGGGCTCAGCCTTGGCTCTGCAGCCCGGTGGTGCGGGGACACAGCTCTGCAGCCCAGCGGGAATCAAAGCACAGTTCCAAACGGAACAGGCCGGATCCTCACCCAGTGGGCACAAACTTGGCTCTGTCCAGTGGCAGCAACTCCTCCAAAAGCCATGCTCCATAAAGTCTCTTGGCCAGGACTGGGCTGCCTGGATGAAGTGACAGGCAGGCTTTTAGAAAGATATCTGTGAAATAGCTTTCATTTACGGGGATTAGGATGCCCTGGGGACTGATAAGGAGAGAGGGAAGCTTTTTCTGCTCTGAGCCCGTGCAGTAGCGGAGGCTGTTGGGGGTATCGACTGCTCCTGCTCCATCCCAGGCAGGGGCAGCCCATGCTGGCAGCCTTGATCCGCAGCATGAAGGGGCTGAGCCACACACCGGTGCAGTTTGTGTTAGGCTCAGCTGAAGGCAGGGGATTAACTGGTGCAGAGGAGAAAATCCTGCCTTTTTTTGGGGTGGATACTAAAGAAACAGGTTCTGCCCCAGGAGATCACTGGCCCCTATTCTGGCAGGGAGGCAGGGGCAGGAGCACGCAGCTCAGCTGTGAGCCTGATTTAGGGATTCATAGGGATTGAATAGCACTAGTTTTAGTTGAGACTGGGGTTTAAAAACTGATGACACAGAGAGACTGCTTCATCTCGGAGCTCGGTGGGGATGGTGCAAGCTTGTTTCATGGCTAATTTGTTCTTTTTGACCTGCTATGGGGAGCTGCTGGGATGGGGAATGCTTTCTGGTGGTGGAGAGCTAGACACAGGTCCAGCAGCAGTGCGTGATGGAGTGGGAAGAGCACTCCCCAGTTTCTCAGGGCACTAAGGAGTGGGGGGATTTCTTTCCCCCTTGTTCCAGGTGGGAAGTAAAGAAGGAAATGAAGGAGGATGCTGCTGGCTCAGTGGTCCCCCTTCACATGCCTGTTCTCCAGGCTGCGTGTCATGTTCACGTTGGGTCTGTGAGATCCCAGCTGTTCTGTCCCCGATCACCACCCTTACACATGCCTGCGTATTCCAGGTTCACAGGTTTGGATGGGGAGATGGATAGCAGTCCATGCCATCTTCCCCAGTGTATTTCAAAGCCCATCCACCACACAGATCCTTACAAGGCTTCACTCTGTGGCTTGGATCATTGTGATCTGCACTTCCTTTTAAACTGAATATGACTATTTTGATGGCAGCTCCATGGGGCAAATTAATGTCCCTTAATGTCAGTCATCTGGGTGCTTAGGTACCAGTCTTAGACAGTCAGACCGTAGTGGAAGGAAAGGAAGGACAGTGCTCTGATCAGAAACAGCGATTTTTGTACTCCCACTGGGGATTTCCCAGTGCCCAGAGCAGCACTTTGGTTTGCACTCACAGCCCCAGAAGTACTTCCCTGCAGGCTGTAGCTTGGTATTTCTGGCTGTTCAGGAGATGCTCTGGAAGAGCTGAGACACACATGCAGGAAGGTGAAGAGGGGTAAGGGAGAGACAGCATAGGCAGGCCAGACCTGAGCCTTCCTGCTCTCGGTCTCCTCTTCATGGCAGCTTTTCCCTACACCCTTCTCCTCATGCAGAGAGGCTCTGGCTCTTTGTGAACCACAGGCCCTGCAGCATGTTGTAAAGCACAGAATCCACCAGGAGGTGGGAATAGGTCAGAAGGGATGGGAAAGGTCAGGTGGACCTCCCCAAAACTGAACTCAGCCTTTGAAACTTGTGTGAAGAGTCCAAGCAGAGAGGAGGCTGCAGCACAAAGCCTGCTGCACCTGAGCAGAATCATAGAATCCCAGAGTGGTTTGTGTTGGAAGCGAACTTAAAGCTCCTCCAGCTCCAACCCCTGTCACAGGCAGGGACACCTTCCACTGGAGCAGCTCCAAGCCCCTCTGTCCAACCTGGCCTTGAACACTGCCAGCGATGGGGCAGCCACAGCTTCTCTGGGCACCCTGTGCCAGCGCCTCAGCACCCTCACAGGGAAGAGCTTCTGCCCAGGAGCTCATCTCAGCCTCCCCTCTGGCAGTTAAAGCCATTCCCCTTGGCCTGTCCATACAGGCCTTTGTGGAAAAAAAAAAGAGCCTGTCCCAGAAGCAAATTTAGTCCTGGGGGGTGTGACTTAGGTATCAGGACACTGTAAATGGAACAGGGAAGAAGGAAGGTAAATGACTGGTAGGACTGCAGATAGAAAAAGGTACGGTTCTAAAAATCTGCCATTGTGGTACAGGATATGAGCAGAGGAGATGAGCATCCTCAGGATGCCAAAGCCGGCTGTTCCCTCCTGGTGCTGGTGAGAGGCCGTTGTTTTCCAGCCTCATCTGATAAGTGGTGCAGAACGAGCCAGGCAGCTGTCGTGCGTCTTGCCTTCCTCTGGTGTTGCAGGCTGTCCCAAGCCAGGCTGTTTACTCCATCGTCTGCCCGCCCTTTTGCAATAGGGAGTCAGTTCTGGTTAATGTTGGAGATTGTAACGTGATTACCGAAAGTCTCATGAAATTAAATCACTTTGCTTCAAAGCGGCTGGGGAGGGGGAGAATGCCTCTGGCAGCAGGGATGGCCGAGCGGATATTGAAAGCAGACTGGTAGCCAGTATTGCACTGCACACAATTGAGCTCTGACAGTGTGAAGGCAAATACAAACAGCAGCTTGTGTTTGCACACAAAGGCTCTGTGCACCAGTATCCCCAGCCCTGTACTTTACACCCTTGGCTCTTGGGCAAAAAGTCCTGGGAGGGTAGGAGGGAGGGAAACTCCACTGAATATTTAGAAATGAATTGAACTGTGCAAACATGCCATTGGGAAGTTCTCAGTGTAATGCTTTGCATCAGCTGCCCACCGGGGCTGGAACACAACTGCTGGACTTGAAAGGGCAACTTTCACGCTGAAGCAAAACTGGACAAAAGAAGATAAATGAAACGGTCTCCCGGCGGGGTTTGGTTTGTTTGTTTTTGTAACTCAGCTAATATTCCTGCATTGTTCAGCCCAGTGGCCCATGTCTGTCCTTCACACGCTGCTTGTAAATTGGGGCTGAGCAGGCAGCGCAGGCAGCAGGCAGCGTGGGGCAGGGGCACGCAGAGCTCCTCCGGCTCAGGGCCCTGGGGACCATGAGGTTGCCCTCTGCTGTCATTGTGGGGCAGGGAGTCAGATGCTTTGCGTCTACGGGGTTGCAATTACACGGAGCTGTGCCAGGAATGTCTGAACCTGAGAGGTGATGCACAGCCCTGTTAATTCCCAGGTGAACCGGGATTTAGCCCAGGGTATTGCTGAGCACAGCGCATTGTCTTGCCTAGCAGAGGGAGTATCAGGGGGACCTGTGGACTAGCACAGCTTTGCCGTCAGTTCTTTCTGCAGCTGAGCATGGCACGTCCTAATGATTTTCATGGGGCTGGCAGCAAATCTGCTAAGATGTGATCAAGCGCTCCCAGACAAACTGTGGTACCGGTGCTGATGCGTCAACCACCTCCACTCTGTGGTCCAGCAGCAGAACAAGGAGCAGTGCTCATTCTCCTGCACCCCGTGCGTGCCCAGAAATGTGTCAATGTTGAGCTAAGAACCTGCGCAGGGTGAGGGGGATGCTGCTTTTGGGAGATCACAGAATTGTCAGGGTTGGAAGGGACATCTGGTCCAACACCCTGACAAGGCAGGGCCATCTAGAGCAGCTTACACAGGAACGTGTGCGGGTGGGTTTGGAATGTCTCCATGAATGGATCATGTGTGCAGCACCAGGGCATTGCAGAGGCACAAAACAGCTCCAGTGGACACAACCAGGTTAATAGAGGCACACAATCTTAAGGCAAAAAGACCCCCAAATGAAAGCCACTTGAAAATACACTTTCCCCCAGGATTTTAGGCAAAAAAAAAGCAGGTTCAATGCGCATTTAATGTCGCAGTATTTCTCTAGTTAGCACTGAGTAGGCAAAAGCTTAATAATCAGCTGCATAATAATTTTGATTAACTCAAACAGCAAAAATGGCAATTCCTTTACAACATTAAATCATGATTAACATGCTCCAGAGGATTCCCCTTTCACAAGTCTCTGCAAACCCACCAAAGGTTCACCAAAATCTGGCAAAGTGGCTCCTCAGAAATGCAGCCCCAGAGGAGCTGTTTGTGAGTCTCCACTTCACAAAGTTCCCCCCAGTCAAAAACAAAACCAAACAAACCCAACAAAACCCCAGACATCTCATCACGTGCTTGGGGTGACCAAAGAAATCCCTGATTTGGGTGACCAATGAATGTCCCCAGTGATGAAAAGCGAACAATTTGTCGGCAGCCCATGCACTTGAAAACGAATGATCCAAATTATTCAGCAAGTCTCCCTGGATAGTGAATCCATTGAAAGGGGATCGAGACAAAGTCATAAATTATTCATTACCCAAAAGAGAATGAAATGCATATAATCATCATCATAATAATAATAACAGTCGTAAGACTAATAATAGCAACAAGAATTCAACCAGCTCTGCTGAGAGAACCAGGGCAGCGTGAAGACTCACAGACCTTATTCTCCCCTTATTGCAGCACCCCTTTAGAGCAGCTGTGATAGACAAAGGAATGTAAAGTGGGTCGACATTTGCAATAAATGTATTTATTGCCAATAATTTGTCTCACTTGCCTTGAGGAGGGCTGATGTAGAGTTTGTACTCCGGTCCTTGGCAGTGAGAAGGTCCATGAATTCACACACATCACTGTTAATTGCTGGCTATAATGAATTTCTCCGAGTCCTGGACTACTTTAAGGAGTCTGTGGAAGTGGTTGCAGCAGAGGCATGTACTGTACCACTGTCCCTGGAAAATTTATAGGTGTCCATGTACTGAAAGAATAGTGGAAAGTGCTGGCCTGACACATATCCCCGGGATTAGACTCTTCCTGACTTGAATGGGACCTTGATTGCAGAGTCACCCAGGACCCATTGAGGCAGTAAGAGAGCTAAGAAGAGGCCGCAACACTTGTCACACAGCCCGCGAGCTTCCTGTTGTTGCTGGCATGCATGGTTTTGGCTGAGAAAACCCCACTGCAGATACGCTGTGTGCCCGAATTTGGTGCGCTGCAGCTCTCCATCATTTTGTTGCCCTTGGGACCAGAGGTTTCATTTGCGCATCTTTCATTGGGGAAACTCTTACTCCATCCTCCCTAGAGAGATTTGCTCCAAGGGGAGTGCGCTGCTGAGCAGTGCCTGGGTGATATGGAACATCCAGATACATTGATATGCTCGCACTGTGTTGTAATGTGTCCGACTACAGCTTCAGCATGCAAATGAATTCCTGTTTGCAGCGAAGGGGCTCAGCTGTGGCACTGGGCCATCTCCCAACGGTTTCCCACAGGTTGCCTCATGTTTGCAAGGGGGGGTTGGAAGGGCTGTAGGGTCCCATCACCGCCATTTGGTTTCCTCAGAGTTTTCCCACCTGCTGCACTCAGCAAGGAGAGGGGAGGTGTTCTGCTGCTTCATGCACACAGGAAATACTGATGCTTCTAAGGCTGGGAAGTGTCAGGCTGGGCCAGGAAGGAGGAAAGCTCTTAACTCATGGCACCATCGACTTTGGGCGCTATGGAGCGTGCTCAGCATCCACATGCTTTAGGTTGAATAGGCCAATGCTGCAGCAAAATGGGGCAGGTTTGGCAGGACAGAGCCAGCCCATGGAGACTGTTGTGCCTAAATCCATAGTCATAGAGCTGGATTTTCATGTTCTGGCTGAATTAATGTGAAATCCAGGCTCAGCCCTGCTCAGATGGGGGAAGGTGTGAAAGGGTGGGTTGATGGGGAGAGGCAGAGGAGGGTCAGGGCTGGTTGGGGCATGGTGGGGTGCCTGTGACCTGAGCCTGGTGTCAATGGCATGGTGGTTCCTGTCCCCACGGCCATGGCAGGAAAGCCAAGCCCATAGATCCTCTGCTGATGAGCAGCTGTAATGAAAGAAGGAGAAGAAAGAGTTCCTGCTGGCATTTTTGTTGGAAGTCGACTGTGGTTTAAATGGAGCACGGTTTTCATTACCAGCTCCATTTTGCTACAATAAATCACAAACTAGAAAACACACTTCTGGCCTAGATTCCGCCCTCAGTTATGAGTGGCAGTAACTAGAGGCAAAATCCAGCTTCAGCATTGCAGCCCACATGTTCACCTTTCAGAATTAATTTCTTCTGGTAATTTCTGTGTAATTATACGGCATTGAAGGCTGATTATATGCTTCCTCTCATGGGCAATTAATATTGCTGACCTAGTGCCAAGGGTGCACTTTGCACTGCACAAACCCATGAAAAGGGACAAGCTCAGGCTCCAGTGCCTGCTGCAAGGTGACAATCTGGACCCTGTTACCCTCAGTGAGGGGATGCTGAACACCTCCCTCCCAGCCCTCAGAGGAGACGGGGCCACCAGCTATAATTTAGTGCAGACCGAGCATGGCTGTTGAGGCATAGAAAGAACACGGAGTGTTTGTGCAGGGTCCAGCTGCTGCTGGGAGGTCAGTTCTGCTGAGGAAAACCTGTAATTGCGAGATGCTGTCCAAGGACGCAGCCCCATGGGTGAGCAGAGCAGCTCCTCTCCCTGCAGCAACAATCTAATTTATATCTCATAAGACAGTTTTATTTATCTGAATTACCCATGCCTTTTCCCTGCCAGAGAACTGGCAGAGCTGTGCAGGCTCCCTGGGGCTTCGGCCGCAGCCCTTCTCCTGTTTGAGATAGAGGGAGTAGAAAGTTGTAAAAGGAACTTCTCGCATCGGGTTATGGTGCCTATAAAATTAGCCCTGCTAGAAGCTAGCTGCCCGTTTAAAGAAGCAATTTAAGTGGATAACAAAGTCATCCCCCCCCCCCAGCTTCCTTAAAGAAGCTGAGTTTAACTAGAGGAAAAGGAGAATAGCAATGGATTTGCTGAGTGAGGCTTCTGCCTGGCTCAGATGCTGTTGCTGTGGTGTTTGGGTTTGTTTGCTGCTTTCTGCATGCGAATGGCTTCAGTTCCAAGGAGGTGGAGAGAGACCAAGTGGGAGAAGGAGAAACCATTTCTTGTTTCACCGCTGGTTTCCGTGAGCTCCGGATGAAGCCCTGCTCCCCCTCAGTGCAGTGCGTTCTCCCCTCCTGGGTTTGTGCAGAAGGTCGGGCTTGGCTGCACGTGGGCTTTGCGAGCATCGCTGAGTTTGTCCTGAGAGTTGCAGCGACACAGCCCAGAACAGGAGAGTCTGGGACAGGCAGGGAAGGTGCAGCCTCCAGCAGTTTGGGGGACGCAGGGTCACCCTTGCAACCCCTCCTCTGCAGAGGGAGGGCTCCCCAGAGTCATCCCCCAGCATTTTGCAGGGGGGGTGCAGAGGCCACGCAGCCACCAGCTCTCCCACGGCTTCAGCCGCTTGCTCAGGGCCTTTAAATGGGAGAAGCAGCAATTTCATTTCTCTTACCAGTGCCTGGGGCCAGCTCTGCATCCCAGGCTGCAGGGAGTCAAAACACGATTCGGTTGTGGTGCCCTTTCTGCTCCTGCCAGGCAGAAAGGGGAAATTAATAGGAAAGCATGGAAAAAGGGGATTTTTTCTGCATCTCCCATGTATGCAGCAAAGAGCAGTTCTGAGAATCAGATTCACGTCATCAGGGGAGTGCAGCCTCATCGTGTGCATGTTCCCACCTCTGTGCAAAGTATTTCGTATGTCACTCTGTCATGTCTGTGCTTGGGAGCTTAAAATAAGCTCCATCCCAGGTTGAGATTCCAGGGAGCAAAACACTCCCCAAACCACAAGTCGTCATTAGGTTTCAGAGTGAACGCTTCCTTGCAAAGCTGAGAGCAGCTTGCCCCTGTTAGTGCCACTTGTTAGCTGTGACAGCATCATCTGTTCTCAGACAGCTTTCACCCACCTCCCCAAATCTCATCCCCAAGGCTCATGGGCTCGCATTTTCCTTTACTCCTCTCTCTCATGGCAGCAGAGAGAAAGCAGGGAAAGCAGGGGCTGGAGGCCACATAAGGCAAACAGAAGAATGATCGAACCACCTCTTTGGGGGAATAAAAGCACAGTCTGAGATCTGTCCATGCCGTGGGGCTTGCTGCTGGGGAAGCAGCCGCAGGCGCTGAGCATCTCCCTAGGCTCCCAGCCCCTGAGACAGCCTCCTCAGAGTTTAATTTTTGGGAAGCTTTAACATCCCAGCTTAGCAAATGCTGAAAGAAAGGTCAGCTAATCCTTCACAGTGTCTGAATGAATTCAGGCCCAAGAGTGAGATTACTAAACAGGGGCGTAGGAGGCCGGGAGAGCTGCATGGATACAGGGACCCTTCCTATAGTCAGGCCTGGCTTTCTAAAGAAATGGACCTTTTCTTTCAGTTCTCATTACCCCTTAGGAGGGGACGGAGGGGGACAGACGTGGCAGAAGCACCCAACTCCCCTCCCTCAGCCCTAGACCTGCAGGCCAGCAGGGCTTGGTGATGGGGCACCCCTAAAGAGAGCTGAGCAAGTGTCCCTGGCCATGGGGTGGAGAGCTGGGGTGCCTGTGGACCCTGAACAGCATCTGTGGCCTGAGCATCCCCACTGGATACCCTACTCTTGGTCTCAGCTCAAGCATGTGTGAAGAAACCCCCCAAACCGGTGTCCTCATGTCCTTCCTATCTGCTTTGGTGGCTTTTTACCTATGTCTCCGAAGGCACCAAAGTTCCAGTGCTCCTTTTGCCAGGGCACGAGGCACCCAAAAGCTCCGAATATCCACAGGGCGATGCTAACTGAGCCCGTGGATTTAAGGCAATGTGGATATTTCTGTGTCCTTATCATTCACCACTATGCTTCAGGTCCTTTTTGTAGGACACACAGGGAACCAAATGGACTGTGCTGTGTCCAAACCCAGATGAGCTGGGTGAGGTGGATGCCCCTGCACCACGTCCACAGGCAGCTGGTCCCCGGACCATACCGGGAGCTGCAGGCAGTGCAGGCAGCCCCAAGCAGGGCTGCACCCACACTCCTTTGTGATCCCCTGGGTGATGACATGACAGGGCCACTAAGGATTTGCTTTTCTCCTGCAAATCAACTGTCCTTATTGCTGGAAGAGTAGAGCCCATTGAATGCAGGCAAGCAGCAGCCCCCCGTGGTGTGGATGCACTGAGGATGAGCCATGGTAACCTGGCTACAAGTGTGACAACACAGACACCCAGAACCCAAGCCTCCCTGCCAGGCTCCCATGTCTCCCCAAATTGGGTATTCAGGCCACAGGTTTCTTTCTCTATTGGCCTGTTCTGCATGGGAGGATTTACTTTCTTTCTCTTTTGGTAACTGCAGAATCAAGTGTCTGCAGTTCGAAACTTCCATCACCACAATGGCAAGCTGGTGATTCAGTCAGGAGCCCTTTCCCAGTGGTGGGCCTTCATCTTTAAAGTCCAGGGAGGGGATGCTTTTTTCAGGTAGTTTATGGTGACTCCAGCAAGGTGGGATGTTCTATCACCACGAACAAAGCACCCAATACCATCTCATCATGCAGATCTGCCAGGTCCTGCCCCAGTCCTCTGTCTGTGATGCAGATCCCTCAGGTGTGATACCTGTCAAAAGCCATGGAGGCAGCCTGGAGAATGCAGAAGCATCCCTGAGAACCTGCTGAGAGAAGTGCTTGCAGAAAGAAGGCAGAGGCTCAAGCAGAGGGAGAAATGTGTGGGGCAATCAGGAGCAGTGGGGTTAAAAACAGCCCCATGTGTTTTTTTGGGGATGTGTTTTGCACTTAAATTGTGAAGACCTTTCCAACCGTAGCTTTGATTTAGTGGCAATGCCTGTCCTGGGGAAACTGAGGCAGGAGGGGAGGGACTCAAACTGATCAATGAGGTGCTACAGTGGCAACCAGAGAGTCTCCTAGTCCTACTCTCTTCCCCAGCCCTGCACTGGTGTTACTCCACTTATTGGAGTTTGATAGGACAGTAGACTCATCCTCACTGTGCTGGGGATCATTAAATTGAAGCTTGAGGTGCGTGGCACTTCAGGGGAGTCACATTTAGCTCAGCCTGATCTCAGACTGAGCTGGTTTTCAGGTATAGCTGAAAATTTCTGCCTGCATCTTGCTGTGCCTTAACAGCTATAACATTAACCACAGGCATCAATGGGAGGTGCATAGTGAGTCCACTATCCCAAGAGGAAGGCAGGAGGTGAGGATGGGATTGCGAGGGGAAGAGGAGAAGAGGACATCACTGTCTTTGACATGAAGCAGGTCCAGGATGAGCATCCCCTCCTGTCCAAGCCCTGTTCCTGCTCTGAGCTCATCTGAGCCTCCCCGTTAATCCCCTGCGCAGCTACCACGTCCTCTGCAGACGTTGCCCCCAGCTATTTAACTGCTCTCCGGATCATTACACATATTGAGCAACACCAGTCCTGTGACTGGTTAATTAGTAAAGAGTTGACTAATTAGTTAATCGTGTTTACCGAGGGCTTTGAAAGTGCTCACTGTTATTATTTTTAATTATGACTGCGCCCCGGGCCCTGTTCACCTCCCTGGCTGCCAAGTCTCACAGGGTTCACACTTTGTCTCTGCTACCCAGGGCTGGTTTTAAGATGGGAATTTGCCTCTTATCCTCTGGTTACCAGGTTTCCTTAACAGCCTCTTGTGTGGGATTTTAGAAAAGCCCCTCACAAAGTCTTCCTATACCTTGGCACACTTAACTCACTCTTTCACAGCCATCTTATCCACTAAGGTGGCATGATTTGCTCTTGTGAAGCCACACACAGCAGTGCCTTTGTGCACACCTCATTCCTCATCCTCTCCTGACTTTAATCAGACATCAGCCAATATCCAAACTTGCTCTCCCATCCCAGCCTGGGAGGCTCCAATCCACAGGGCCATGGACACTTCCAATTTGGAAGCCTCGTCATCCTACGTGAGAGAAGCCAAAGTTTCCCAGCAAAAGGAAAGCAAGGCTCTTCCCACATCTGACTTCAAGCTGGACACATGGAGAGATCAATTCCGGTGGAGAGCAGGAAGAGAAAGTCTATTGCAAAGATTTCATCTACCAAGAAGAATGCGAATGGGGTTTGTTAGTGTGGGGAGGGTCCTGGCAGCTCTGGAAAATCAGCAAGTCTGATCATCTTGGGACTTTCTTCATCTGTAAAAATGTCATCATCTTGTTAAGCAATGTCATAAAGAGCCCCAGTCACCTCTTATCACTGTGCAATCTGGAGAGGAGTCTTCTAGCACCAGCTGCAGAAATAAGATCCACCTCCACATAGTACTGAGATAGAAGAAAATCTGCCACTTGAGCAGACAATAAGCTATAAAAGTCACACAGCTCTGCCACAGGAGCAGGCTTTGGGAATGCGCTGGTCCCCATTAGTTGATTAGGGGTAAAGTGGCCAGCCAGAGTACATTGGATGGACATTACGCCAGGACATGGTTGCTTAGTACTGCTGCCTTCACCCAGATCCCTGCAGTCCCCAGGTTACGTGGCTTATGCTCTTCTAGAAAGCTCATAGGGATGTGCTGTCAGGACTTACCATCTCCAGGTAAGCCCTTGGTAACACTTCAGTGACTGTTGCCATCCTTGACCTGTGCTTGTGGTGACGCTGATGCAGAATCATTTGGACATGTTGGTTGGGAAGTGGGAAGATATTTCCGCTTGCACTCTGAATTTCCTTCTTGGAAATTCTTCTTCCCTCATGGCTGCTAATGAAGAGCAGAGCAATCAGGTGCATAAAATGGGCATCAGTTAAAATGCCAGCAATAAGTGGGGATGAAACCCCAGCCTCAGGCTCTGTTACTGGCCCTTAGACAGGCCATACTGGTCAGAAGAAAGGACCCTCTTTCCAACCTGAGCAGTATAAGAGTCCCTTGGAGGTACTTGAGTATGGGGCAACCATGTGGCAATAGCTGGCTAGTGTATTCACTGTAATTGAGCTGTTTCTGAACCAAGGATGGCATCCTCGTAATTAATTTTAGCAGCATATTAGTAGTAACAGTAGTTTAACAGCTTCTTTTGCTTTTTTGGATCACACACCTGGGACATGATTTCAAGTTTTTTATATGAATTAACTAGTATGGGATAGGGGCTTAAAAGCAATTGGGACCATTTGAAGTCCAAACACTTGATCCTCAGTTGTGCTCCATTTTTTCTACCCCTTCTTAAAGGTCAGAGGCTGTAAGGTCCCCTAGACTGTATTTATGCTAGGGCCCCAACACATTACATCCCTCAAGAGCAACTGCCTATAGGTCTGTTCATCAGGGACTGGATTAGGGACTGTATGGGGTGCAAGCAGGAAGGGTAGAATCACTGGAACTCAGCTTAGTGTCTGACCTGCACTGTCGTCTCACAAACCAATGTCTCTGCTCCATGAAGCTCTTCTTGCAGCCAGTGAGCACCAGAAAACTTTCCCCACCGCCTCTGTGGTGGGATGGGGAAAACTCCTTTCCTCTGGAGTCCTCCTGAGGCAAGGCAGGACTCCAGCCCCGCTCCTCAGCCGGAATGGTCGATGGGGTGGCTGGAGTGGCACATCCATCCATTTCCCCCGGGTGCCAGAGACATCCCTCTGGCCCAGCCCAGTGTTGCCTCAACGTTTCCATCCAGGAAGACAGCCTGCTAAATCTTTCTCTTTGGAAAGAGAGAGAAGCCAAGGAAGTCTGGAGGGGAGGAGAGGCAACACATCTGCACCTGGGAGATGTCATGTTTGGTTTTTCAACTCAAAATGGGCAGTGACAGCAGCTCCGTGGGGGTGTAAGTGGGGGGAGCAGCACAGATTTATAGCTGTGGGTCATGCTCAAGCTGAGCCAAGTATTCTGCCTAGCATCAGTTTTATGAACAAGATGAAGTGCAGAACCTCAAGTGCAGGCACCCTGTTAGAGGAGAAACGCTGGGAGAGAAGGGACAGGGAGTGCACTGCAAGAGGCCATCCTGCCCCTCTCCCTGCTTTGGGTCTCTCCTTCCAAGGATGGATTTGGGCAGGTTGGGCTCAGCAGGTCCTGGGTTTGGTGCCACAAGCCTGTAGGAGTCATGTGCTGTGAGCCATGAGCACAGCAGCAGAGGCTGAAGCAAACAGGAGTCAAGAAACCCCTTGTTTCAAAACAAAATAAAATCCACAGCAATTCCCATCCCTGCAGGAGGGAATAACACTAGACAGAGAACTGAAACCTCTTAGCTCCAAATTCAACACCCTGTTGGGCATAAAATTACCAGTCCAAGGAGATGCGGTAGAGATTGGCACACCACCACAGAACATAAGGACCCATGTGATGCCAGGGTTTCCCTTTCTGGCCAGATACCCAGACTGAATCTCTTGTAAATTCAGAACCTCATATGAAAGATTAAGCAAAATTTCCGGAGGCTCCCAGTTCTCACTGAGATGAATGTGGTGCAGACCCTTTCCATAGATGTGGATGAGATTGTCACTTCATCACAGCCTGGTACTGAAAGCTTAGTTTCAGCTGGGCTTTGACACATAATTGATGAATGATGCAATGCTGTATTGTGACTGTAATGCCCCCAGATTGTCTTCTTGGTAATGCCTTTTGATGTACTTCTTCAAAGAAGTGAGGAAAATCCTGCCCTTTCGCGTATGAAGCAGTGACCAGTAAATATGAGAAAAGTACCTCTGGTTTTAAGGCTTTTTCTCCTTCATCCTAAGTCTTTAAACTGAGGCAGGTGATGTGTTTTGACTGATACTGATTTTTACTGTGACTCCATTAGACCTCGTGGTGCTGATGTAGATGCTGTGGTGGGGACTCTGCCTTTTGATTTAGTCCTAGAGTACTTTTTGGTGTTTAACATCAGTCTGTGAATCTGTGAACAAGGCCTCAGCAGATGGAAAGGACAAGACTTAGCAGGGTTAGTGTAGTGGTACAATCTGACTGTATTTTGGCAACTGGTTCAGAAGTTCCTGCCAGAAGAGCAGTATCTTGGTGCTACCACCAGAGACAGCACGAGGGCTCAAGGATTCACCCTGAAACAGCTACAGAAGGAGCAAATATCTTTGAAATGGGAAATATGCTGCATGCTGAATACCTGCACAAAGCACACAACATGTGGGGTTCCCACAGAATGCTGAAAGCACCCACTAACTTGTCAATAGCAGAAGCATGGACTCTCATCCAGTGTGGTGTAGTCAAGAAGCTACCAACAGTGTTTGACAGCTCCCAGTGACTTTAGGGGGTCTTTGCTCCCTCCAGCCTCTGCTTGGGTGTTTGGAGTCAGAGGAAAGCAGTGATGGCAAGGGCAGGAGGAGGCAATCTCGTTGGCATTGTTGCACGTCAGTCTGTACCAGGGCAACATAGCTGTGGCTTTTTCCACCCCTGCCTGCACAGGTGAGCCCCTTGGACACATCCTTCCAAGTGAACCAAACTTCAGCCCAGCAGAAAGCATCTCAGTGCAGCATCTGTCCATGCATCTGTCAGCTCCATCCTTGCCAAAGACGCTGGGCAGAGGCCAGGAACAAACCTTGTTCAGTGACTCCCTCTGTCCTTAGCTCCCCTGGTTTTGTGGCTCTCCTGTTCTCAGCATTGCTCCTCTCACAGGGCATTTCCTCAGCCTTTCTCTTTACTGCTCTATATCTCTTGGTGTGGCCTTGTGAACCCCACAGCTCCCTGAAGAGATATTTCTAGTCCTGTAGATAGAAGCTTATCCCTGGATCTTGGCGTTCCCAACTCCTCCCTATACCACTTCTTAACCTGGCCAGCCTTGGATCCAAAAGCACCCAAGCCACAGGGACCAAGCTGGGAGTTGAAGCTGCCTCAGAGGGAATGTTTTCATAGATGCCCCATAGCCCTGTGCCCTGGGCAGGGTTGAAGCTTCCCTGTGAATGGAATTTTCATCTCTGAAAGGTCAAAACTGGGGTCCCCTCTGTGCGGTCTCATTGCAAGTCTCCCACAGCTTCCTACATGCGAAGCAGCATCTCACTATGTAGGGTTGTGGGGGGATCAGTTTAGTTGTTTGCCATTGAGCACTTGATGCCCATGCAATATGCTGGGCAAATGAAGGGCATCTGTTGTTAATGAGTTAAAAATCCTACCAGCTTTGATGCAAAACAACGTGAAACTGCCATTATTTATTTATGGGCTCTAAGAGCTTGTTGTGTGCTGGGTAAAGCTGATGACAGTGCTGACGGCAAGCTCTTCTCTGGAGTTAATTGAAGCATCCCCATTGATCGCAGAAGGAGCAGGGCAGAGCCCCGAAGGGGAAATGCCAACCCTGGGTTACCTGCGCTGCTCCCACTGGACCAAGCACAAGCAGAGTGATGTGTCTCAGCAGGGCCTGCTGTACAGACCACAAAGGGCACAGCTCCCCAGGAGGCCGCAGAAGTTTCTGAGCCGGGTAAAAGACTGACAGAGTGGTTATATTTTCCAAGGCAGCTTTAGCCAGACCTCAGTTCTCTTCAGCTTCAGTAAAAGCTAAAGCTTTCACTCTCCATACTGCCGTGGTGCCTTATCAGCACCACTGACCTTCTGGCTCAGTGAGGCCAGCAAGGACCTTCATTCAGAACCTGACAAGGCGCTCTGGGGCCAGGCAAGGAGGGCAGCAATGCTTCTCCAGCCCAACCAAGGCAGGTGGTGATGCTCCTTTGGTGGCTTGGGATAAGCCATTATTCTGCCCCTGCAGCAGGAGTTGAACCTGGCTGGGGTGGGAGATCTTTGCAGCCCCTGAACCCAGTCATCAAAGCCTGAGCCATACAGGGAATGGGGCAGGAAGAGCCTGTCTGGTTGGGGAGGCAGGGAACTCACTTCTGAACCTTTGAGCCATGTCCCCTACCACCACTTGGAATGGGACGCAGGGATGGGTGGATGCTGATTGAGCATGATGCTCTGTGGGAACATGTGGGACTTTGTGTGGGAGGGGATGAGTGAAGCTTGATCCAACTCAAACAGAAAGAGATAATTCCTCCAGCACTGTGGGCAACCTATGGAGCTCCTCACCCTTGGATGCAGTGGATGATAGAGGGTATCGTGGCCTCAAGTTGAGACTGTGGGTTTAGATGCTCTATTGACATCTGAGACTAGTTTGATTCCTTCATTGCATTTGTGCTGTTAGGGAAAAATTGAACATTGTCCGCACACATTGGGGCTGGGGAAGGGGCCGGCCACCTCCATTTGTTCCTCAGGAGCAAAGCCCAAAGAGGACCGTTAAGCACAGAAAAGCAATAGCAAAGGGGGGATATAATGCTAGATTGCATGAACTCCTGGGGTGGCATTGAGCTGGTCAGCTCAGGCATTAGCATGCATTGTGCTGCCCATTCCCTCCAACCTCTGCCTCACAGGAAAACCTGAGCTGCCCCCTTCCCCATAACCCTGGTGTTTGTGCCGGCTTGGAGTCATTGACACGTTGCCCTTTTATTCACACTGTCAGCTCCGCAGGAATCTTTCCATAGGCATTTTGATCCCACAGCATGTCAATGGTGGCCCGGAAAGGGATGGACCCTGCCCTGGGATACCCAAGGTCTTGGGGAGCTGAAGGTCTATTCAGCAGAAGAATGCCCCGAGCCAGCAGGTGGGACACGGGAACCCCTAATCTCAAAAAATTTTTCTTGCTGGCATCCTTTTTTTGTTTGGAATTATTACTATTATGGGCAGCAGCAAGGCGTGGGCTCGCCGCCTGGAGAACGATATTATTCACCTCCTTTTGTGCATGGTACCATGTTTGAATTGAGAAACAAAGACAAGCAGCTTGTGCCTCCTGTTGGAAGCCTTCCTATCCCGCTGGGGTTCCGGGACCTTTTCATCTCAGCCCATAGCCTCCAGAGGCTTCTGCCTCTTCCCATCTTTAAGTCTTTAGTAAATATCATAAAAGAGAAAATAAAGGCAATCCCCAGGGCACAGGAGTTTTACCTTCCAACATTAAAAAGAGGAAAAAAAGAGAAAGCAGAGATTTAGCTTCCTTTTATCATTTTTCATGTAGCGCTTGCAGCAAGTAAACAGTGTTTAGCCCCATTATGCAAACTGGAGGCACTTAGGAACAGGGTCTTTTTTACTCTTTGTGTATGTATCCAGGTTTTGGGGGATCCAGACCCAGCACCTGTGGCAGACATTGTCGGATGCAGCCATGAGCAGGAAAGCAAAGCACTGCCAGGAAAACACCAGCTTGGGTGCCCCTGCCGCAGCAATGCTGGGGCTGCAGGCAGGGTGGGAAAAGGGGTGATCATCCCTCCTGGAAACCAGCTGGAGACAACTCAGCTTCAAACCAGGCACCCAAAAAACAACCCACCCATGAGTGGAAGCTGGCAAAGCAGGGCTGGTTGTGTCCCGATGCTAGTGGGAAGGAAGTTACATTGCGGCTAATAAGGGAGCTGTTTAAAAACATTCAACTTCTTTTAATTTACTGTTTCAAATTGGATGTGAATGTTTGGAGGAAACTCTTCCTTTTCCATGAAGTTTTTGATTATCTCATGGAAGGCTATTCAAAACAGCACAGAAATATTTCCCTTTTTTGTTTTAAGTCCAAACTTTTGGCTTGGCTTAGCTTTCAAAATCCCAAATGAAACCATTTCAACCTGAAATAAACCCAAAAATGTTTTTACTGCATTTAGATGTTTTGCATTGGAAAAAAAGAAAATGCTTCCTCCACGAGCCTCAAACAAAAGGGTCACCCATGTGATTTCTGTCTGAAGCACATACACTGCATCATCAGTTTAAGGTTTGACACCCAGGTAGGTTAGCAAAAGCCATAACTCAACTTCCCAGCTCTGGTTGCATGCTCTGACAACAGCAGTTGCACAATTCCTTGTTATTTACTATGCAGAAGAACTTCATGGCAGTAGGTTTCCTGGCACAGATTTTGGGGATGGCACTTCTTTGTATGAATAATGATGTTCACATATGGCTTTTGGTCATTCTTCACTCTTTAATACTTTCTTTTCCTTCAAAGACTTTTCCAGGCCAGGTTTTCAGTTATGTTTGTCTGAGATGGAGAAAGAATCTGTCTGCAGAGCCGTTAGTACCCCCGGTTCTGCTGTGCCTGGAGGGTGATGGAGGTGCTGGGTGGCTCCAAAGTGGTCTAAAGGACCTTTGGAAGATCTCTCACCCACAATGTCGTGTTATCTTTGCAGAGACATGCCACCTAGGAGTTATTAATCTCCTCTCCAGCAGTGTCATCGAAGTGGGGACTGGACCCCCATTGCAGGACAGTTTTCTGCAGGAGATATGGGGTACATTAGGGATGGGGCAACAGGTACAGACTACACCAGGGCAGGCGGTGAGACACAGCAGCTGATGGAGGTCATGGTTCCACAGCTCACCGATACACAGACCTTGAAGTAGGCACACAGGGCACAACCCAGAAGCCAGAATTTGTCCATGCAAATGGCTGTATAATTAGGAGCTCACAGAAAAACAGCCCATTCCCAAGAAATCCCTGAGGAGCTGAAGGGCTTAAACTCCCCATGACTTATTTTCAGTACCTTTTTCAGCTGGCGTAAACCCAGGTCTCCACTGCTGCAAATACAAGTGGAAAAGAAATGAGTTTGCTGCCCTGATTGCTTAGAAAAGTTGCAAGAAAACACATCTTGGTCAGAGCATGAGAGGAAATCAGTGCTTGCTGTCTCCCGTTATCTGGCTCTCACTACTGTGAATGATGGACACTGTCAGCAGCCCTGTCCTGCAGGACATCTGCAATGTGTAGTAGTGCTAATAACAAAAGAAGCTGTGGTTGCTTTAACTTAAGGAGTTTGCCTGGTATTGTTGGGCTGATTTAAAGCTTTTCACTCGGGGTGTGTGGGCGAGGGTTCATGTGTGTATGTGTGTTTACCAGTCCAGTGAGGAATGTAGTTTGAATGGCTCCTCTGAAGGTTTGGATACAGCTCACTACAGCTCTGCAGGTTCCCCAAGGACTCCAATAATTGGTACATTTGGTTTGCTTTTCCTCATTATTTCTAAGTTTTCCAGCCCTAACGCCAAAGGAGCCTGTATTCTATGTAATCATTACTCAAAGCTTTGAAAAAGTTAAGTAGGAAAAATAGACCATTAAACAACTAAGAAGCAAAGTAACAAGTGTGAATTATGGCTCTGCCCTGTGGTTTGACTGTGATGGGTTTGTTCCACCCATGGAGAGATCTTGGAGAAGGATAGGTTGAGTGGGTTGTTTTGCTTAATCTCTCTGCTGTCAGAGTTGCAGTCCCCAGAGAACGCAGATCTATAGAGAAATGTGCCTACCCTTTGAAACACAGTGCACATGCCCAGCTCCCAGCAAAGGACTTTTGTTCTGCTCTGATTTATACAGTTCTCTGGAGCAGAGAAGTGGCTGTCATGGTTTCAAGGATTACTCGCTACTGGAGGGAAGGGTGGAGTATGCAAGAATAATTTGTTCTCTTGACTGGGCATGGAATCCCGCTCCCCTTTCCCCGGTCTCCATCCCTCTGCCCCTGTCCCTCACCTACAAGGGGTTGTTGGCTCCCAAGGACCTGCATGCCACAATTCTGCCCCGAGGTTGGCCAGAGCCACCTCTGCTCCCTTCTGGCCACAGGGTCAGGAAACACCTGACCCAGGGTGAACCCCTTCCCCTTGTAATGCCAGTCCCAGAGAATGATAACTTGGGAAAACTCCTGCCCCTCAGCCAGGGCTGAAAAGGGGATATTGAGTCCCAGCATCTCACCCGGAGCAGTGGAGAATGGCTTCTGTAGACAGCAGCACACTGCACCCCCTTAGATACCTGCACAAGGGAACAGTGCAGACACCCAGAGGTGGCTGGTTCACTCCTGCACCTCTGAAGGGGAATTGGTGTTCCTCGCTCAGATGTAACCCACACAGGTACCAAAGCACAGGCTGCAAGGCTTTCACCACATCCACAGTTGGCTTATCCACTTAGTGCAAACTCTCTGTGATGAACATCTAATCATACACAGTGCCTAGCATGGTGCAGCCCAGCCTGGCCTGAGTCTTCTTACTATTTCCATGCAAGGAAAGCCTGTGGGTCTGCTCCCAGTGTACAGGGATGTCCTCGGGGAACCTGCAGGAGCTGAGCCCCTGTGGCCATCCCACAGAAGCCTTGGAAGGCTCAGTTTATCTGTCCAAGGGTCACTTGACAACAAAGGCAACTCACTCATTCCAGCAAAGGACGTGACTTCACTTATCTGCTCCTGGGATTTTTCTGCTTGTTTGCTTTGTTTTCCTCCAAGGAGGAGGAGGAAGGTGGTGCCTCCACACACATGGGGCCAGGCACCTCTGAACCCAGGCACCAGGAGCCCTTTTCATGCTCTATAAACTTTAGTGGAAAATCTGCTTTGCCTAGGGGGGGGTGGGGTGGTGGTATTTTTCTTCTCCCCCACTTACACACCATGAAAAGACCCATTAAAAAGTGAGCTCCTCATTCTGATTAATCCTTCCAAGCAGGCAGAGGTGACACATGCTAATGACATTTCCAGCCGGGCTCGTCCCCTGAGACGACTGCTGCTATTGCAGGCCTAGTACTGCTGAAGGAGACAGCATGTTGGACGCTGGAAAGGTTGCTCTTGGCTGCAGCATTCATTTGTAGTGGAGAAATGTCTGCAGAAGCCAGGCAATTGCTGTCTCTCTGGCAGGCCAAGAAGACTTTGTTCTCCAGATGCATCTCACAGACTGTCCTCCTGTGGACGTAGGCTGCTCCCGGCCTCCCGAAGGGCTCAGGAAGACAAGGAATGGACATCCCTGGCACCCGCACAGATCCCCGCGGCACGTACCGAGCTGCTGACTGAGGACTTCTCCAAGGCACCAGAGCGCCTGTCTACACCAGGTTGTTTTGTTAACCTCAGACTGCTGCTTGGCCCCTGCCAAAGTGCGGATGTTCTTGGAAAATGCCGGGCTAGCAAGATGCCTTTCCAAAACAACAGCCGACTTGAGGAACTGGCTGGCCATTGGCTTAGTAGGCACTGATTGATCCCCAACAAATGGGGGCAATGTGGATCTCCGTGGATCTCACGTCAGTCCCTCTTCCATCTTGGCCTGGGTTTGGAAATGGGGAGTCCTACCTTTACCCCAAACCCTTTTACACTACTTTCCCTACAAGCCAAACCTGTCTTCTTCTAGAGGTTGCGAGATGTCTAGTATGAGTGTTGTGAGAACTCAAACTTGAAATCGTACTCTGTCCCATCCTATGGGATACAAAGATCCCTGTCCAGCTGGAGAAAGGAAGAACCAGGGATGCTCCCAGGCTGGCTCAAGGGCATGCCTGGTACTACTCAAGGTGTGCTGGATAGAGGGCAGACCCTACTCAGGAGGTGCTGAGCATCCTGAGCTGAGCTGACATTTCCCCTCTTAGACCCGGTTCCACAGTGACACAAGGCAGAAAACTGTCAGAAGAAAGCTCTTGCATCCTGCCAGCTTCCCCTGCCCTTAGCAAACACCCAGTGCTTAGTGCAAGGAGTGTTTCACATAAACCTTGACATGTACCAGCAAGGTGCAGCCGGCCCTGACTCCAAACGGCTTTGCTTTTCCTCAGAGGGTCTTGTCCATTATGGCCAAGAAACATAAGGGCTCTGTAATGCTTTGTTAGGCCAGGCATGAAGTGAATTTGTTGAAAGAAGGTTACCATGTTATGTAAGTAAGAAAAGGGGAGTTGTATTTAAACTGGCATGGGGCAGTTGTTTTCACTTAAACAGAGCTAGGCACAGAACATAGCTCATGGCTGCTTCTTCAGTGAGGTCTTGTTCATTTTGGCCTAAGCAGCTCTGGGTCAGGGAGGCAAAGCTGCAGCCCATCCACAGGGGAGGCAGGGCAAGAGGAGAGATGCAAAGGGCAGGAGAGAGCAGCCCACGTTGCTGGAGCTGGGAACTCTCCTGGCATGAACAGGCTCCTGAGCTGCCAAGGCACAGTCCTGCCAGGGCCAGTGCAGGGCTGAGTCCAGCGGCTGCCCTGATCTTCTCCCTCCTGATCCCAGTCACTCCCAGCTTGGTAGCTCTAAGGATCCCTTGCAGGCAAGCCAAGCTGGAGCATTCCCAGCACTGGCCTGCTGTGAGTTTGAGATGAATTCGGGCTCCAGCACAGAGAGGATGTGATGGAGCCAATTTTACTACATCAGGGCTTTCACCAGCGGAAGGTGTTGGAAATGAGTAGGAGCTGGACATGGAGGTGGCAGAGCATCCCTGTCTTGGCTGCACCATGAGTCTTTGTGCACACACACTGTGGGCAGCAGGAAGGGATAACCCCTAACGCAGATCCACAGTAGAAGATAGCTTATAGATCCTTTTTGGCTGCCACTCTGAGGAGTTTCTATACAAGCAGGGCAGCTGCATCCTGCTGGATTTGGTGGTGTGAGTGGCCATCTCCATAGTCAGTAGTGACTATGTGTGAGGCAGTTCTTGGGGCTGGGGCTTGCCTCTGCCTGTTTCGCCTTTGCATCCTCTGCCTGTGTTGGGACAGTGAAGCCTCTTGGCCTCAGGCAGCATCTCATCTGCCAAGAGGCTTTCAATCATGTTTGGGGTCTTAGGAGGGTTTGGAGCAGCAGATCCACAAACCAGATCAACCAATGAAAGATTATAGAGAGCTCACTTGCTAACATATTTGTAGAAAACCTGACGAAACAAGGCCTAAGTGCAATGCTTGGCACAGCAAATGTATTGCACTCCCTGTTTCAAAAGGCTTTCCATTTACTTTCAAATTGCAAAGAGACGTGCAAAGAGGTTAGTCAAGCTCAGAGCCATGTGCCAATGTCTTTCAGATGAAGCCTACAAGATGTCTCCCATGTATAGCCATGGAGATGCACTACTTTCCTAAAAGGAGCGTTTATAGTTTAATGGGGAATGTAACTAAGGATGGAAAAAAAGACCAGATTGAACTTTGCCAAAAAGAGTGGTGAAAGGCCCCAGTTGTGAGAGGGGATGGGGCAGGAGACATTTTTCTTGATGCAGTTGAAAAAGGTGGCAAGAGCACTGACAGCTTTGCAGACAAACCCCCCAAGGCTATGGGGGTCTCTGCTGGAACTTTCTACCTCTTCTTTTGGGGTCCTGGCACATGAGCTGTGAGCTCTTTGCCTGCTTTATCTTGGGTGGCTGAACCAGCCCATGTTAAAAGGGGATGAACATCATACAATGGAGTTCGACTTTGTTCCTGTGCTGTGCGGTTCATTCAGGGGGATTACAGGCGCTTTTCAGCCTGTTACCACCTGGAGAGACAAATACAAGGGAGCGCTGGTTGGAATAGGCTACCCACCGAGCAGCCTTCCTTCTGCCAGAGCCGGAGCTGCACAAGGTTAAAAATGATCCGGGCAGGATCTAGGCCGAACAATCGCCTGGAGCAGAAGGACATGTTGGGAGCACAGGGATGCCAGCCAGCAATGCCCGGGCCTGTTAGCAAAGGGTTTGGAGACAGCCGAGGGGCAGCTCAGGGTCCAGGGTGGGATGCGGGCATGAAACTGAGCTTCAGATCCCTCTCAAGGGAACTCCTTCTTGCATTTTTTTAAGGAAAAGTGGCTTGCCTGAGGAGTAGGGTTGAAGGTTGATGGGGCTGAGTTAAAGACCTGTATGGTCAGGGTAAGGGGCTTGGAGCAACCTGCTCTAGAGGAAGGGAAGATGGCAACCCATGGCAGGGGTTGGAGCTGGATGAGCTTTAAGGTCCCTTCCAATGCAAACCAGTCTGGGATTCTATGAAATAGCCCTCTGTGCCCCTGTTCCCTGATGTAGGTATAATTATGACTGAAGGGGTAAATGCTGACAAGTATCAGGGCGTAGGGGCAGGTATTACGGACCACGTCTCTTCCCCGTGCTGATGTGTCTCCAGATGCAGTATCGCTGTGTGCTAGAAGGCAGGATGGAATCGAACCTCCTGCACTGAGGTGGAGGGAGCAGGCAGTGCTCCTCCATTCCTGGTGTTGCTGGAACCAATAGAGAGCACCCCAAAGGGCTGTCACAGGGGGAAACTAGAAGCCCCCTCTCTCTTATTCCAGCAGACCCATGGCAATCTTTCACATCCAGCCATTCTGGAAGCAGTGTCCATCCAGGCAGAGTCACTGAGCTGACGTTTGAATCTTGTTTATTTGGGGCTGGTTTGCCTGAAAGAATAAGCTTTTTGGTTTACTAAAGACGTGAGCTGAGTGCCAGTGAATATGAAGGCTGTTCTCAAGGGTCTGTTGCTGATGAAGCTTCACTAGAAGCATGCGCCCTATGTCCTTAAGGAGATATACTTGCAACGTCTTTGCAGCTCTGTGCAGAGGGCAAAAGGGAGGGGAAGCAGAGGAAGAAGAGGAACCACCTACCCCCCAGGGCTGATGCTCCATAGTCCTCAATCCCATGAAGGGCTCCCTAAGAAAATAGCCTGGATTGGACATCCTATTGCTTGAGTCTGGTGCTGGGGGGTGATACTGCAGGGCAGCCTGCTCGCAGGAGGGAGGCTCCTGTTCCTGTCCTCAGCCAGGGCTGTGCAGGCTGCGGTTCCACACTGCTGGAATTTCTCCTGCCCACACAATGCTGGACACAGCCACAGAGTGCGTCCAGAAGTGGAATCAGTGATAAATGACCCAGAAGAAGTTAAAAAAAAAGACAGAGAGAAAAGAGCCCCAAATCATGTTTCTCAGCTGGGATGTTCTCCATGCAGCTGTGCAGGAAGAAAGAGACCTGCCTGTGTCCATGCTGCTGCTGAAGAAATTCCTTCTATCACCTTGGAAGACATTAGGGGCATGGGTAGGACTTCTGCCTGGTTTTCAGCATGCCCTGAGGGTGCCCTATCCCCAGAACAGACACTAGAGGTATTCCAGCCCCTCTGCCTACAGTGCCTTCACTGTGCTGCAAGCACAGCGGCCTCGTCCATCTACAGGAGCAGCTCCTGGGATGAGCTGTGTGGATGGAGAGGTCTGCTGTCTCCCCATCAGTTTCAATCCAGGGACAATCGTGCCCCAGAGACCAGCAGTTCAGAAGCCTGCCCAAGCAGCAGCCAGCAGTGAGTAGCTGTGCTGCAGCACACCCACGGCTGGTCTCCAGGCAGAAACCTCCCTACTCCATTCTTGGGAAAGGCTCTGAAGTTGCATTTCAAATGTCATTTGAAAACCCCTCAATATTTACACCTCCCCTTTGCTGGCAAACCCAGCCCAAAGGACCTCGTGCGTGCTGCCAGCCCCGGCACCGCTCACCGGGCGAAGGGAGGGATGTGCCCTGGGAAGGGCTGGGCGTGCTGAGCCCAGTGCTGAGCCCAGAGCCCAGCGCATGGCACCAGTTCAGCTCTCACCCACAGGCGTCTCAGTGCCAGGCTGCAGGAGAGACTCTGATTTCAGATTACAAGCGTCAGTTTAGTTTAGCTTGTCAACAAAAGCAATAAATAAATCCCTCGCACTTGCACTCCCGAAATGGTGCAGCTGGAATGAATCTGCCTTGCTGCTTTCAAAGGGAGGAGAAGGGTGTTCTCCCTCTGAGGGAACGTACTGAGCCATAGGTGAAGAAGACTTGTACTCTCTGGGGGACATCAGAGAGAGCTTTGGGCTGATTGTCCAAGCCTGGTTTTAAAAGCATCAGTGTTTGACCTGGTGAAGATAAGTTGGTTTCTCTGCTTGTGATTGGAGGTTCCCAAGTCTTTCAGGTGAAAACACATCTGCTTTCCAAGTGGAGTCAGCACTGCTGGCTGCCAGAACCTCAGTCCAATGCTGCGCATGGCAGCCAGGAAATGCTAATGGCCAAATTCAAGCCCATAAGAACTTAAAACAGCTTCAATCACTAACACAGGGCTGAGAGCCACGTCCCCTTTACACCTCAGCCTCTCGTTGCTGTATCACTCTTGCTAGTTGGATTTGCTCCTGATTACGGCTGTTCCTCTGTCTCTGACAGCAAGGTGATGTTCAGTGGGTGTCACGGGTTCGTTTGCCTCACCTCAACCCCAGAGTCCCCAGTTTTGTGTTTTCCAAAGACATTGTTTCCTAGTGTAGGAACATCCTTTTAGACCCTGAGCGTTCCCTGACATCAGCACGAGCGCAGCGCAGCCGTTGGTTTGCAAACATCTGGGTTCCGAGGGAATGCCGCGTGTTCCTGCCCATGCTCTGCTGTCTGGTAATGCTTATAAAATTATATGTGTTTCCTGCCGTGGAGATCAGGCTTCAGCTCAGGGTTATTTCCAGGGCTGCAGTAAGCTTTGTGCCAGAGATACAAACCGTGGCAAACAAGTGTTTAAAAGCCTTGTGCTCAGAAATGGGCAAACCACAGACAGTTTGGAGGTTTAGCTTGGGAAATGGGCTGCTTAAAGGAAGGCAAGAGAATTAACATACACATGAGAGCCCTGGGCTGCCCTAGGATTGGGGGTGTGTGGAGAATGGTCATCCTGCTTGGCTCCGAGTCTGTAGCTAGTGGGGTAGTACCAGGTCCAGGTGGAACAGGGCCACCCATCACCCCTGGGGACATGGCTGGGCTTTCCCATGGACATGACTGGTGGTCTGCATTATAGCTGGCCCAGAAATGCAGCCAAAAACTTCTATGAGAGGCATTTTGCACGTCAGTTCCTGTGGCAGTCAGGCTTCTGGTGCTAATGTGTGTCTGGGTCTCCCTGACACCTCAACATCTGCTTTGGGGTGAGCAAAGGCAGAGGCAGGGGTTTCCTTCAGGCAGCTCCGGCTGCGGTGGGAAGGGTGGGTTTTGGCTGGTCCCCTCTGCTCTGGAGGGATCCCCCATCCAGGGTATAACTGTGCAGCCCAGCACCCCTGGGGAAGGGAGAGTGGGCGAGCGCCTGCGGCTCCGGCCAAGCTGGGAACTGCAAAAGCTTCTCTGTCCGGAGGTGGGCTTGCGCTCAAACTTCTTTGCTTTTCCTTGCCAGAGCATCTGCTGTCCTGCACTTCCCTTCCCCCTCCCCTCCTGGGTTTCAGGCTATAGGAATGTTTTATGTGATCCCCCACCCCAAAACTCCCTTTGGTTTGATTGTCTGTGGCTTGATTTCCATCCTCTGGGTTGCCTTGTGGTGACCTTGGATTTGCTGTGTCCGTTCACAGTGGAAAACCAAAATGCTGCATTTCCCAAATGCCGAGATGGGTATTTCCAATGACCTAACAGGAAAATGAGCATCTCTGTACAGCTCAATCACTGTGACTTTATGAGCAGCTCCAGCTGGTCCCAAGCTGCTTTAATCAATTGATAATTTGTTTGTCTGGGAAATGCCCACGGTTGGGTTGGGATTGGGGTCTGGGTTGGGATCTGGACCTGGGTTAGGATGTGGGTCCGGGTTAGGATGTGGGTCCAGATGCTGTGCCCATCGCTGCAGTCCAGCCAGGCAGCACTGCGAATTGGAACACTGGTCTTAGAATAGGAATTGCAAATCTTGGAATTGGAATAGGAACAGCAGCTGTGATTGTGCGGTGCCCACTGAGGAGCCTGCTCACCAGGGGCACTCGTGAGGCTGCTGGGCCTCAGCAAGTCAGGCTGCTTCAGGGGAAAGCAGAGTTTTTACCTAGGCAAGGGCAGGACCAGATGTGTCGCTGTAGGAGGAGGCTGTGAGACGCATCATCTGACTCCTGCCCAGCCGGCCACACTAGCACTACACAACGCTTTCTGCTGAACTCAGGGGTGGAAATTGAAGGTGACCCCAAAATTTCTACTTCCCAAGTCAGACCTGGGTTTAAACACTGGTCTGTGTCTGCACTAGTACAGTCATTGTGTAGCCTTGGGCTGCGGGTGGCAGAGCTTGCTGCAGGGTGGACGACACATCTACCCTCGAGGGTGGCATGGAAGGTTTCAGCCTCCCCTTCTGCTTATTGCCCCACCGTAAACTCTCCTTGAGCTGCGTGGTTCATCAAGCAGACATCTGGGAGCTCTCTCCTCCTGCTTATGCCGCTTACAGCTGGCTTGGGCCACAAGGAGCCCATAGCCCACACCAGAAACACTCCTCAGTTTAAACTGCTCACAGGGGCTTCGGGGCAAAGGACAAGCAGGAATGTCCTCAAGGATGGAGACTTTGGGGGAAGTAGACCAGCTGAACTTAGAAACACTGACACAGCAGTAACACAGCCCCAGCTCTCAAGGTGCTCAGGGTCCTCAGCCCCCAGCAAAACCAAGGTGGTTCCCATCTGCCAGAATCAGGCCCTTCACTAACTGTATTCTTATGGAAAGCCTCTTGCTGGGCCCTGTGAAGTCATTCAGGCTCATTTTGTGGCCATGCTGGAATGCTCTAACCAGGAGTTGTTTTGAGGTCAGAAAGGAATAAGTCTTTTGCAGACAATTGATGTTGTTATTAAAAACATCCACGAGAGAGAGGATGGGGGAGGTCTCTTTCCTGTTTGGGAAAGAGTTTCTCACTGCATCCATCAGGCAGAAGAATTCCGTATGAAAAATTAACCTAAAAAAAAGAGTTTCTGGGGCACACGCGCCTGAGAATGAGCCACAGCAGGATCAGAGGTTTGGCACAGAGCAGCATCCAAGATCCAAGCAGCGCCCAGATTAAAGCACAGGGCTCCTTGCTCCAGCTGGTTGCTGTGACTGGAGGAAACACAGTTTCCTTAAAGGAAATGCAATCTGCTGTCTGCAACACTTGGGCAAAACTCACGCTTTCACCTGTGGCCCCAAGCAGGTCTCCCACCAAGACAAGCTTGGTCTGAGTCTTGCACAGCCACTGCGACTGCAAGAATGTGGGGATAGCTTCAACAAAGGGAGGAAAACTCCCTCAGAATGATAGGATTAGGCCCGTCACCCTCCACAGCATTCATGCTCCAGCCCAGGGCAAGCAGCTTTGCCAACCCCATCCCACAGCAGTCAGATGTCACCCAAGTGTGACCTAAAAAGCACCCACACTTCTGTGGCCAGGGAAGCTACAGCCACCCTTACACCATGAGAGCCAAGTCTGGCTCTCCACAGCATTAGCATGACATGGCCCCTGGCACGGGGCTGGCCTGCACCAGTTTTCCTCGAGTTTTCAGCCACCAGAGATCCTCCCATGGGGTCTTGTGATGGACAGGAGGGAGGACAGTGTGGACATGAGCTGACAAGAGTCCCTGGCAGGTTAGATTTAAGCTATAGGCATAACTTCAGGTTGTTTCATGTTCGTGGCTGACTTTAGGATTTGTGGAGACTTGGCTCAATTCCCGCCCATGCCCAGGCTATTCCATCTCCATGTAAAGCACCCAGTCATGCCGCCTCCTTGCTGTCACTGCAGGGGTGGTCAGGGACCAGGCTGTTATCCAGGACAGAATGAAGCCATCGAGGTGGTGGGATGGGCAGTTTTAGGGCTAAAGTGGCCCATCCCTTGGCTGGAGTGGCACGAGGACGTCTGTTTAAACCGTAACATAGTTTCAGCGCATCCTCTTCATCATCACCAGCTCTACCACTGCCCTGTGGCAGCCTGGGGATGTCTACACATCTGCAACTCCCATCTGAAGGGATCCAGATGTTCAGCCCATGCCAGGGGCAGTCTGAGTGTGGAGCTAATTGCCCGTGATAAGCTAATTAAAGAGTTCTGATAAAATCTGCCTGGCGGGTGCAGAAGTGTGTGGTGGCCCCAGCCTTCCCCGGGATAAGTGGGAAAACGGCTGCTGGGACATCCTGGGCTCCATCACCCCCCTGCACTGGCCCCCATCTCCTCCTCCCCTGCCCTCAAGAGGTTGTCAACGCCTTTGCTTGGACATGGGCTGTCTCTTTGTCATTGCTCAGTCCCTTCTCTGCCTCGGTGTGTTTTTTGGCATTGACCCTGGGCTTAAGGGTGCGAGTGCTGAATGTGGCAGGAGCCTCGCAGCAACAGCCCAGTGGAGAGCAGGGGGCGGGTGCTGTGGTGTTAGGAAAAGGGGGACCCCAGTATCCTACTCCCACCCCCAGAGAACCCACTGCTGGACACATCCATTCCTCAAGTCTCGGCTAAAATGTAAAGCAAAGTTTCCACAGCTGAAAACGGCTTTTGCTGCCCTGGAGCATATGCGGCTTCATGTGTTCAGGCGTTCACATCAAGCTCTTCTCCAAAGACTTGTCCAGTTGCCATGAATGCTGTCATGTTTGGGGATTAATCATCCTCTTCAAACAGTGCTGGCCTTTCCTGGGCCCCCTGCCTGGGTGAAAGGAGCAGCCAGGCTGTCCGAGGCCATGTCTCAGGACCGTGACATGCATGGGAGGTTCACCCCAGCAGAAAAGCTGGGAAATCCCTGGTTTTGACTAGCTTTGATCTGGATTAAATCCCTCAGAAAGAAACAGAAGAACAGCTCCCGGAAGGCCAGGACTGTGTGTTTTGATTTTACGCCATCAAAGTTTGCCCTAAGTGACCCTTAAAAGTGTGCAGGTAGCCACAGGCTCTGGGCTGGGCAGTGAAGCACTGGTGCATTTCCAGGTGCATCATCCTTGCCCGAGGGGAGCTGTAGGGTCAGATCTGGTGTCTTTGCTTCAGGTTTGAGTAGATGTCTGCCTGCGTCATCTTTGGTGGTGCTGGGACAGTGAGATCACTCCCAGCCCCACACCACCTCTGGGTGGGCTGAACTGTGCTGAGCCAGGAGCTGAGCATGGGGTGTCCTCTGGTGCTGGCAGTGCATCCATGTTCATACCCACCCATTTCCTTTGTCCTGTACCACCAAGCATTTTTGCCATCCATGCCCTCAGGACTATGCTCAAGCACTGACTTACAGAAGAGAAGATTTTACTTGAAGTCCCTGCTTTACATTCATAGAATCACAGAATGGTTTGTGTTGAAAGGGACCTTAAAGCTCCTCCAGCTCCAACCCTTCCCATGGACAGGGACACCTTCCACTGGAGCAGTTGCTCCAAGCCCCTGTGTCCAACCTGGCCTTCAACACTGCAAGCAACGGGGCAGCCACAGCTTCTCTGGGCACCCTGTGCCAGCGCCTCAGCACCCTCACAGGGAGGAGCTTCTGCCTGAGAGCTCATCTCAGTCTCCCCTCTGGCAGGTTAAAGCCATTCCCCTTGTCCTGTCCCTACAGCTCCTTGTCCAAAGCCCCACTCCAGGTTTCTTGTGCACCCTTTTCAGGTACATTGCCCAATTGGTCCCAGGACCACAAAGACACTTGTATTTCCAGTATTCTTTCTATAAGGAGCCTAACATCTCTGCATTCCCACACTCTAACCTTTTTGTGCCTTGATTTTGCCATTTAAGAAAGTGGATAGCAGCTGCTTGTGAGGACAGGCACATGCAGACCCTGAAGGTCCTTGAGATGTTGGCATCTCAGGAGCACGAGGGCTGTTGAACAATCAGGTAACAGCCCATCACGTACAGCAGCACAGACCCATCTCTGGGGTGAGCTTTCAGCCAGTGCAGGCTATCACTAGTCAGCTGTGAAGCAGGCAAAAGGAAAAATAACACATCCCATGGCAATCAGAGGAAAAGTGAGAAGGTGAAATACCGTGTTCCAGATGTTCACCCTAGCTGACAGTCCTTCCTTTGGACAGGGTGGTATATGACCTTTCAGTGTTCACAGGTGCTGAGGTCTTGATGTTAAACAGTGCAGGACAAGGCAGGATGGTCCCATTTACACACGGGACCGCAGTGCTGCCTTCTGCAGGGACCCCTGCAATAGGCAGAGGATGCTGTGCTCATCCCCCCCTGACCCAGGAGCCCAGGCAGCAATCAACACTTCTGCCCAGAGCCTGTTACAGAAAACCATTACCAGTAGCACTGCTGCCCTGATAAGGCAGGATGAGCCTGTCAGCTTTTGATAAACCCCCATCTCCAGGAAAACAAATCACCAGTGCCTTGCAGGGGAGCCGGGGACTGCCCACCCTGGCCGGGAGCACCCAGCAGGAATCTGCCGTCCCGCAGTGGTGGGGATAGCAGGACAGACAAGCTTGTCCCAACACCTCTGTGAAATACTTCCATGTCCTTGCGGGTGATAACGCTGATTGGGAGGTCAGGCACATGAACTGCAGTTTTCAGATCCCCGGATAACATCCCAGTGATAAGATAGCTCTGTTTAGCGTGGTGCAGTCGGGCACAAAGCACAGCTCTGTCCACAGCCCTGGAGGTGTGAGTCTCACTGGGCAAACACAGACCCCCCCAGGGCTTCACACCTGCGTGGTGTTTGGAGCCAACCCAGGAGCCGGTGCGGGGTCCAGGTTCATGTGGGATGAGTGGTGGATGCTCGCCCCATCAGCCGCTGGGACTCCTGCTCAGGACTGTGTGGCTGCAGGGTTAGCTCAGGGTTTGGGAGACTTGGAAGCAGAATTAAACTCTCTGTTGAGGTTTCCCAGGTACAGCTGAATTCTTGTAGCTCTTCTGACATCTTTTCTGCAGCCCCACAGACAATTCTGGCTTTTGTTACCAAGAGCTCTCAACGTTTCCCACAATAAAACCCCTCCAAGCACATGCCTGCTTCCAGAAAGGGAAATCGAGGCACAGTGTTGTTAGGTGGCTTGGCCAGGATTATGCTGGGCTCAGTCTCAGGACCATGGCAGGACCTTCTCTGCATCTGATGAAGTCAATCTGTGCGCCAGAGTGCAGGGAAGGGGATGGTGCCATTGTGTTTGTCACATGGGAAGTGTGTGCCCATGTGCTGGCCATGCTGCACTGGGAGATGTGGTGGTGGAAGGGGTGGGCTTGAAAATGGGGAGCGCTGACTCTGCTGGTTGCCTTAGCATTGACAGCTACTGAATTTTGGGGTGTTTGTGGGGCAGAAGAGAGGGAACAAATACATGTGCCAGTGATCAGCTTCACACCTTCCTCCAGCCTAGGGATGGATGGCCCCTGGTTTCATAATCACTGTAGGACTGATTGAATCGGAATTAATTTGCAGCAATTATCTACTGCATTTTATTAGCATAAGGGGGCATTGTGTTGGTGCCTAGCCCCAGGCTCCTGGAATTGTGTTTCCCGTGTACACACCTGCCTCACCAGAGCACTTTGCAGATTTCCAGGGGCTCAGACCCTTGCCAGGGCTGTTTGCTGATGAACCAAGCCAGCCCCAAGTGATTAGGGAGCCTCACTGCCAGAGAAACAGACCCACCATGCAGCGTCTGCTTATTTTGGACCAATGGTGCTTGAAGACACTGGTTCTTCAGTGCAAAGCATCTGATGCAAGAAACCAGTCATACAAAGCACTCCCCTCTTTTGGAAACATAGAATCATAGAATGGTTTGGGCTGGAAGGGACCTTAAAGCTCATCAAGTTCCAAACCCCTGCCAAGGGCACAGACACCTTCCACTGGAGCAGGGTGCTCCAAGCCCCTGTGTCCAACCTGGCCTTGAACAGTGCCAGGGATGGGGCAGC